>JACBYL010000454.1:0-75969 GCA_015266385.1 Trichoderma oligosporum | reverse complement strand
AAAAAAAAAAAAAAAAAAAAAAAAAAAAAGGGGGGGGGGGGTTTGAAGCCGGAAGAATTTAAGAAGGGAAAAAAAAAGGGGGAAACGCCCCCAAGTCCATTTTTTGTCATGTCAAAAAGCCTATCAAGGATATGAGAAAAAGAGAAGTAAAAATCCTAAAAACGCCCAATACAATAAGACAAACCAAAAAACACCTGCCTTTCGCCAGCGCTCCAAGTGTCCCCTTCGTTTTCTGTTTTGGACGTATGCAAGAGTGAGAGACAAGAGAAAAGAAAAAGAAAAGGTAAAAGAAAGACCAAAAGGAGAGAGAGAGGATATAAAGAGGGAGGATTCGTAAAATAAGACAGGGAAACAAGCAAGGAAAGAAAGAAAAAAATGTATGGCCGGACGCGTAGGCAGTGAGTGATGATGCCTCATTCCCCTTTAAATCATAAATTCCCAACCAACCCCAACGAAGACCTAACGATGCCACATACATCATCCTCGATGTACCCTTGATTGCTTAAATTAAAATAAAAAGCGGACAAGGCAAGAAAATAATAAATAAAAAGAAGGGAAAAAAGTGCCAACTGGGGGTTCAAGAGTTCCTAGATTTACTCCCAACTCTACCCATCGAGCCACTTATATCTCTTCGGCCCACGGCTGACGTCGGCCGGCTGAGTGGTGTAGTCGCGCCGCCTCTAGTCGCGCTCCTAGCACGACCTCTCCTCTCGCGGATCTTGGCTAGAGCCTCCTCGCGGGTCATGGTGGGTGTCATCGCTGGATCGGTCAAGTCAAAGCTTGCACTGCTGCCGTTGGACGGCGTCCGCAGCCTCTGGTTGAAAGATGAGCTAGAGGATCGTTCGTCGCGAACTGGGACCGTAGTCGTTGTAGTTACTGTGTAGATGGCCTTTGAAGTAGATCGTTTTCGAGGCAAGGAAAATCGCTCTTGTTCTGTTGCTGGTACCAGTTCCATGTCCTCCTCTTCTTCTGTCGCTTCTACCTGATGTCGCACTACCCCCTCTTGAGTGGGTTTAGGTTCGTTGTCAGGGACCGTCGGGATGCTACGCATATTTGACAAAGAGTCAGCTTGAGCGTCAATTCGTGGAGCATTGATAAGCGACATGAGGGATGTTCGCCCGTGGGCAAGATCATATATTGAAGGCTCGACGGATGGTGTTCTCGCAAACGTACGTTGATGTGCCTCTGCTTTTTCTAATGGAGAAGGCAGCTCTGACTCAGCCCCCTGGTGAGCCTCAATAACGATCTCAGCCTTTTGCTGAGCTTCTAACTCAATGGCCTCCTGTTCGGATACCGTGCGAAAGATACCCTCTTTGGGGCAAAAGATGGTGCTGCGCCTGGCGCCCTTTCTCACCTTCTCCATCTTCAACTCTTGCTGCTGGACCGGCGACCGAAGAGGCCCAGCAGCAACTACACCTTTTTCCTCTTCGATGGGGGCCTTGATAGAAAATAAGGCTTTCTCGGGGGTGGCTCGAGGAAGCTGCATAGCCAACATGCTAGTTCGTCGTTTCGACTTGGAGCATGGGCAGCAGTGCATCTGACATTCAGCCTGCATAAACTCAATCATCTCCTGAGCTCGATCAGCTCTCTGTCTCTCCCATTGCACTTGCTCAGTAAGCTGCTCAATTTCCAGCTCGTTGGCCGCTGAGGAGACCACCTCCATAGTTGAAAGAGAAACGCGAGGGTCTTTACACCTAATCGTCGACCTGGTTTTTCTCTTCCTTGGTGGGGACGCAAACTCGTCATCTGATTCTTCGACAGGCAAGGGAATACGGCCTTCTGCGGCAAGGCGTGCAACTTCTTCGTTCTTGGCCGCGACCTTGTAGGCATCCCGTTCCTGCTCGACGAGCTTGATGCGCTCAAATGCTTGCTCAAGCTGCTCCTGTATGCTGCTAACTTGATATCTGGCCTCAAAGGTTTCTTGCTCTCGTGCGTGGCTCCTCTCCTTTTCATGTTGTAGTGATTCCTCGGTAGACTTGGTGGCAGCACGAGCAGCTTTAACATCTTCCTGGAGCTTGACAATGGTCGATTGAGCTTTGAAGTTTTCTTTCCTTGCACGCCTGATCTCCTTTTCCCACAAGGCTTGCGTATGTGCGTGTGTCTCTTTGGCGCGTCCGTAATTTTCCTTTTTGTGTACAGCTCTATTAGCCAGTCATATTCGAAATAAAATTAATGATGAAAAGAAAGTTGACACGCTGCAAGACTCAGTAGAACCCAAGGTGACCTAGGAGGGCCATAGCATGGGGCTGGCTATCGCAGTGACGTAGTGGTGAGGCAGCTTTTGCTCTTTTTTTTTTTTTTTTTTTTTTTTTTTTTTTTTTTTTTTTTTTTTTTTTTTTTTTTTTTTTTTTTTTTTTTTTTTTTTTTTTTTTTTTTTTTTTTTTTTTTTTTTTTTTTTTTTTTTTTTTTTTTTTTTTTTTGCTTTTGCTTGTGCTTGCTTACCATGACTGTTTCTAATCTCTCGCCCACTCTCCTCTCTCGCTCTTTGCCTTCGTCGACAGCCTGTCGCAAGACTCGGGCTTCTTCCTTGAAGCGTCTCATCTCGGCCTCGGCCTCCTCACGCCCCAGCATCGCTCGCTTCAATGCCGCATCGGCCGTCTTCCGCTCCAGCTGTCTCGACTGCATGCTCATGCTGAGATTATTAAACTGACTGATTTTATCGTGCACCGTACTGTCGCGGCCTCCTCCTCCTTGTTGTTGTTGCTGTTGCTGTTGTTGTTGGGCTCGTATGGTAGCAAAAAGAGTATCGCGGCGCTGATTCACGCGGTCGGGAGATGCCATCTGGAGGGGTCCACCAATCGTCGCGGGGGAGTCTGGTTGGCCCGAATCGAACTCTTCCATTTGCCGACCTTCGAGATTTGTATTTGTTGCTGGCTGAAGAATCTGCTTTGGGCGTTTTTTTAAGCCCTCTCCTCTCTTGTCACCCTCAATAGAGATGGGTCAGGTTGATATTTGATCTCAGGGAAGTTTTCGCTGTCCTGCGCACGGAAGAAGAAGCTGGGGTGCCCTAGTTGCAGCGAGGGTTTGTTAATAAGGGAGCACTGTTAATAATGCATTGCGTGTGCTGTTTACCAATTTCCACTAAAAAGATTGTGCCAAGCGGGCTCACGTTGCTGTGGTGACGCCCCATCGAATGGTGCCCAACCCCAATTAGGGAATAGTCTATACTCTTAAATAGAATCGACGCCCGCGGGTGGCTTTAGCCATTGTTTGACTCGCTCATCCTTTTTAATGCGCCTTTAATCACAGCACTGGTGTGTCCGCAATGGACCAATCAGTCCACCTCTATGGAGTACAAAGGACATCAGCGGTAGAAGCTTGCTTGTCCTGATCCTTTAATTGTGATAAGCAGGGAGTATCGGAGTATAAATTCGGATATTTAACCTTTAACCGTTCAACTCTTCAACACCGAATTAGAGCTCAATCAAACCAGATATCTAGCTCGTTAGCTACTATGGCGGACTCAGAACTTCGTCAGCGGAAGCAACAGGATTCCGAAGAGGTGCCCAAGGTGGCCAAGACCAAATCAGGCTCCAAGCCCAAGGCCCGTGACGAAGATGACTACTCTCCGTGGCTAGATATCCTGCGTGTGATCAGCTTCTTATTCCTGGCCTCAGGTGCACTCAGCTACTGGATTAGCAATGGCGAGAGTTTCTTCTGGGGCATGAAGAACAAGCCCAACTACATGAGAGTAGAGTGGTGGAAAGCTCAAATGGTTCGCCCATCTAGCTAAAGAGCCCTTCTTCCCCTTTCAAATCTCATCTCCCATTGCTGACTAGATTATCTTACACAGCAAGGCCCTCTTTACTTGACCCCCGAAGAGCTTGCCACCTTTGACGGTAAAGACCCTTCCAAGCCTCTGTATCTCGCTCTCAACGGCACCATCTACGACGTCTCTGCTGGGCGCCACATCTATGGTCCTGGAGCGTCCTATAATCACTTTGCAGGCTGTGATGCTGCCCGCGCCTTTGTGACGGGCTGCTTTGCCGATGATCGCACACCTGATTTGCGTGGTGTAGAAGATATGTTCCTGCCGCTGGATGACCCCAAGGTAGACGCACAATGGACTACAGCCGAGATGAAGAAGATAAAGGCCGAAGAGTTAGCAGTAGCGCAAATCAAGGTCCATGATGCACTAAAGCACTGGGTTGATTTTTTTTCCAAAAGCAAAAAGTATCATCGGGTTGGATTTGTGAAAAGAGAAAAGGATTGGTTGGAGAAGCTGCCTAAGAGAGAACTTTGTGCTCCTGCGCAAAAGGGCAGGACGAAGAGAAAGTCCCGACACGGTGGTGATAACTAGCTCAGCGAGATGAAATGAAAAACGAAGATGAGGTTGTTAGCCGAATTTACCAACACCACTTTTAAATACCTTATATCTGTTTCTTTTACAGTCTCAACTTCAAGGATGAGCAAATGCCTCTAGGTATTGAATCTTTCAAGCAGCCCCGGCGATTATATCAAAGCAAATCACTCAGTCATCAGATATAGCGTGAACAAATTATGTGCAAAATACAACTCCTCAATTTTAATAATAAGGTATCCAGATACATTTACACACATAGTCCCTAGCATGTGTTCTAACCCAGGGCTTTTGTTGCCCCTTTCCTCTTGTGAAAACCTAAGGGGGACAGATTACTTCCCTCCCACTTCAGAAAAATAAAATAAAATAAAAAACCCTTGCTTGCAAGGAAGATGCAAATATGAAATAAAACCCCCAATGGTAATTCAATGGTATTACAGATCGTCTTTTTTAACAGATCATCCCCACGTAATGTCGTCACCCCAGCCTCGTTTATAGTAAAGCGAAAGCAGCAGCCAAAGCCAGCAGTAAGCTGGCAGAGACGCCAACAGTTGAGGCACCATTGGGAATAGTACCAGTGTTTGAGGCACCAGGAAGAGCGCCAGTGCCGGTGGCATCGGAGCCTCCAGTTGTAGCTGAGGGGGGAGGAGGTGCAACGGCTGTTGTAGGCTCAGGAGAGCTAGGGGAGCCGGCGGTGGTGGTACCAGAGTAAGCACCACTACCGGAGCCAGAGTCAGAGCCATAGCCTGGGCTTGAGTTACCACCACTTCCAGAGCCGGATCCGTAGCCTGGGCTTGAGCCAGTGGATGAACCAGAGCTGGGGCTGGGGCTAGAACCAGAGCTAGAACCAGAGCCAGAACTATCAGGCTGGCTGACAGCAGCAGCAGCAGCAGTTCTGTAATTAGCAAGAGAACGACTGGAGTTGGCAGAAGTGCTATAGTTCATCAAATGTCAGTTTTTCTTGCCTCAATTATGATATTATATTATTATCCCATTAGGTACTCACTTCTCGTTGATAACCATGGACATTCCCTTTCCACAATGATTGACTGGGCTGGATTGGCTGCAGAAGATCCAAATAGGCTTTGTATCGTTCACCATCACAGTGAAGACGGGGATCTCTTTCTTGGAGGCACCAGCAGCAACAGGCATGAAGCTAGACCAGATACCCGCTACAGACTTGTTGATTTGAGAAATCGGTTGGCAAGGATGGTCAAAGTCGGACTGAGTGACCGTGTGATTTCCAGCCCAAAATTGAAATTGAACCATGGAGCCGGGAGCAGCCTTGATATTATCGGGGTAGTACTTGAGAACGGGCTGACCGGTCATACCGGTACTGGGATTCTGACCAACAGCGACGACCTGAACGTCAACAGCTATAAGAGATGAAATGTTAATCTCGTGACCTAAAAGATATCAACCAACACCTGGGCGGCAGCTCGACTTACCCTGGGCAGCAGCAGCCAGAGCCGCAACAACGAGAGTGTTGAATTGCATCTTGAATAAAGGGTTTTCTTGGTATTTTTTTTATTTTCTTTAATTTTTTTTTTTTTTCCAAAGATAAGGACAGGTCGACTTAAAAATGAAGGAGTACCAGACTTCTTCAAAGAAATAAACTAAACCTCAAAAAGAAGAAGAGAGAAGGGAAATAAGATTATTTCTTGGGTAAGAACAAAAGGTAAAATTGAAAGCGATAGGACCAGCAAAGGACTAGCCTTTGGAATGTGTAAATGTAAACTGGATAAAGAGAAACGAAGAAAGTTAGGATACAAAAGAAACCCCACGGACAACGGAAGAAAGATGGTTGCAAGAAGCAAGAAGCTGGAAGAAACAAAGGAAACACGATGGCTTTTAATCCTCATTCATGCTACTCGCCAAGGTCTCTTTGCACCCACCACCTAGTCCAAGGGGATCGATTACGGGGAAACGCAGTCTTAGCCCAGGAGGGCATCCATCACATCTCAAACAACGGGGCATATAGATTGAGTAGAAGGCCGCTCATAGCGTGTATGAGACACGTTTGGCCATAAACGCTGGCCTCTGCTCGCTTGGGCCCTAGACACTTGGACGACACAGCTCGATTGGGGCATTCGAAACACGGCGCCCCAGGAACAATCCATGTGCTATCTGTCATGATCTACAAGTTCGACGTACATGCTCCGTGACAAGGGTAGCAAATAAAAGAAAGAAAGCCATGTCGCGGCTCACAAGCACCGGGCGATTCACGACCCGAACTTGCATTCGGTGCAGGGCAGAGCCGCGCCACACTTAAGGGGGGGGGGGGTTCTGGACTAGGGTCTGGTGTTGAAGTTGCTTCAGTTCCAATACCCTCTTACACACGCGAGACGTTGTTGGTTTCAGTGTCAACAAAAGCACGAGGTGCTGCGACCGTGTGGCCCCAACCCAGAATTTCATGTTGATAGGTCTGATGTTTCTGAATGCTCTCAAACAATCCTATTTTTTTCAAAGAAAAATGTGCCTAAAACTTTTTTAAACCCAAATGGCGTCAAAATAACATCGTCAATTGGACGGAGGACAAGAAAGTCGTAAACGCCACAATCCCTGCTGTACATACGCGGAACTCGAGCTATTAATAGTGAAACGCTCTAGTAACTCTGCGTCGTAGCGGGCAGGCTATTATCCGCGATCCTCTTTAAGATAAACGCCAGGGCAAAACAAGGTTACTTCTAATTGATAAAACGGGAAATGCAGAAGACCACGGTAGACTTAATCTTGAATCATTGTCTACATTCGTACAAGTAATGTTGGAAAACTTTTGATAACCTCCTCAATAGAAGTTAGTTGTTCAATGGCCATCCCCAAGTAGAAGGCGAAGGGCTCCAAGACATCGTGTTGAGCGCCTCTCAACGACGCGACCGCATTCGAGCACAGCTAGGCATCCCAACCTCAAATCCACTCTCAAACAGGTGTATTCAAGGCACCCATCCATTTTCCCACCATAGTCCTGGATCATTATGCATCAAATTTAGCTTCGGAAACACTGCGTTTCATGCACACCGTTTCATCTCGTGTGAGGGTTTGGGAACTGTGAATGTTTGCTTTGTCCTCGGAGGCATCCAACTGGCCCTCCAAAGCAGCCAATTGCCAATATGTAACAGTTGCGGGAGCACTAGCTATTAAATTATGTGCCATTGTAGTGTTAAAGATCCTTGGATTTATTTGCGAACCCCTTCGGTGATCGATCTAATACCGTAGGAGGGAGCAAAGTAATTTAAATCATCCCATTCATCAACTCCCCAGAGCCGGACTACGCACTAGGAAGAATAATTCTTCATAGTATCCGTTAACAGCATTTAAGAATGCAATGCAACGTATGTGGCTATTACAAGCCCCTAAAGGTCAAGTAGCAGCTGGGGCGCAACCTTCTCTAGATCTTCGACCTTTTCAAATGTATAGTTAGTATCTTAATATCCCATAAAGGGCAACAATGCCGTCCAAGAAAAACTTACCTCTAGGAACCCGCTTCTCTTCTCCACGGCTGTCCTCGCAATTGCTTCCCTGACGAATATATCAACATACCTGCCCACGGCCTCATTGGCGTCTCTCGACATTCTTGTAGCCTCCTTAGCAAAGAACTCGTGGAGAATCCGCGTCAAAAGTTGCTTGGGGATTGACTTTTCTGGCTCTGCCTGCTCTTCTTCTTGTTCCACATTAACTGTTCGGCTCGTTAAACCATCCTCCCCTCCTGCCTGATCATCTGAAGACTCGAATGGGTTGCTAGACTCCGAGGCATCGCGAGCAGGCGGCTTGGCTTTGCTTTGCTTGGTAGGCCGGCCTCGACCAGCTCCAGTAGAAGATTGTTTGGGTGGCATTGGCGCCTCTGGAATTAATTTGACTGCTTATTCACCATTTATTTAAGTAAATTTTAGAGACAGCTTTAGAAGCTAGCTTTTATAGCTATAAAGTCAAAACGAAGCGATGTTGATTGAGTGAACTCTCTGCCTAGTAAGTACTAACTTACAGGGTTGACGGGTGCAACCTTTCTAAGGCATGGCTTAATGGCAAGATGATGATCTTAGTCAGCAACACACAAAGAACCCACCACAGGTGCTACGAAAAAGGAAAAAAAAAGGCATAAACTACCCTGTACAAACGGCATACAACTGCTAACTTCACTAGCGATGCGATATCAAGACCATTATTTAAATCTCTAAAATCAAGGGAACTTGCATTGGTGTATAATTACAGCGACCTAGAAAGCACGGCAAGAGCCAAAACGACTAATACGCCATGCCGATGCCAGTCTAACCCGCAAATAGCAACTGTTACACAGGTCGGGATATCTGGCCCCAACTTCCCTCAATACCTTCCATTCCAGTCTCCGTTTTGATCAACCAGTGGACGCCGCATTACACCCACCTGGCCAATTAACCCATCTCCGTGCGTGGTAGTATGCACGAAGAATGTCTATACATAAACGTAGGAAAAGCAATTTAACCAGAGCCACCGCTGAAGGCCTTGCCGAAGAGGATCAGCTGGAGCTGATCGTAGATGGACAGGACACCAGCACCGGCAACACCACGGAGAATGTTGGCACCAGCACCGTTGAAGAGAGACTTGACACCGTTCTTGGCAATGATCTGGCGGGCAGCATCCAGGGAGTTCTTGTACTTGACGGCCTCACCAGAAGTCATCATCATTCGTCGTCGGATAGTGTCAAGAGGATAGGCAGCGATACCGGCACCAGTGGTGACGCACCAACCGAGAGCGAAAGAGGCCAGGAAGTTGTTGGCGAGAGAACCGACCAGGAGAACAGGCTTGATGGAGTCGTACATGCCGAAGTAGAGACCACGGTAGACAATGATACCAGCGACAGAGGGCATGAAACCACGGTAGAGACCGGCAAGACCGTCGGAGGCGAGGGTCTTGCGGTAGACATCAATAAGACCGTTGAACTGACGCTCACCGCCCTTCTTGGCACTCTTGGCATCGTTGGCTAGACGGGTACGGGCATAATCCAGGGAGTAGACGAAAAGCATAGAAGTGGCACCGGCAGCCTGGCAGAACGTCAGTATCGAGCATGTGAAATTGAGGGGTTACGATTGAAGAAAGGGAAAAAAAAAAAAAAACTTACACCACCAGAGGCAAGGTTACCAAGCATCCACATGCCATAACCATCACGGTCCTTCTTGAAACCGAACATCTTCTTGAACTTGTCACGGAAAGCAAAGTTCAGAGCCTGGGTTGGGAAGTATCGGATAACGTTGGCAGTGTTTCCACGCCACAGAGAGAGGACACCCTCATCAGCGGCAGTACGCTTGAAGCACTCGCCAATGCCAGTGTAGCGGCGGTCGAGACGACCAGACTTGATCATTTCATCCTATCGCAACAATTAGAACGACAACTTTTAACAACTAATTCATAATCGGGAAGGGGCACAAACCTGGTTCTGGATGAGGAGCTTGACACGCTCGATGGGAGCGGCGGCAGTCTTCGAGACGGCGGCGGAAACACCACCCACTATGAGGATATGTTAGTTCGATCTTGAGACTAGACGCGAGCCGTAAAAAATTGTCCACGATGAACCGGCAGGTAATCGACTGCATCAGTATCGATGAAGACTTACTCAAGAAGTCTGCCACGAAGGGCTGTAGAGAAAATAGTTAGCGGTCAGGCTTCACATGTGCAACCACTGCGCAAATTTTTTTTCTTTCAAAAGCACGAGGGAAATTCGTCGATGCCGAAACTGAGGCCCAAGAAGGTGCCATTACGCAACATTTCAATATCATCAACAGGATTCAATTGACCATGTTGGTAAATATCTCTTTCAGACTCGTCTCGGAATCCCACATCGCGCATTTGACTGTAGACGAGGTATTTCACAAAGTTCAACTTACCGGCATGCCCAGGACTTTCTGCGGCTTCTCAGACATTTTGGCCTTTGTGCAAACTTTCCCTGGAAAACAAGAAAGGATTGAGAGGAGATGGAGATGAAAGGAGGAAAAGGAGGACGATGGGGGGAGTCGAGCGAAATAAATTCTGCACCAACGGGCGAATGGCTTTTTTTGGGGGGGAGGGAAAAAAAATTGCGGCGGGTCTCGAAGGGGACAGTTTTTCAGAGCGAATCTTTCCGGCCACTAGCGCTGCAGGCTGGGCCGCTGTGCTTTGCCTTCCATGGCAACAAGAGGCAGAGCTACAGCGGGAGACAGCGCTATAGTGGGTGGCAGCCTCAGGCAGAGAGTGTTTTTAAGGGACTTGGCCTACGGCCTAAAGCCCCGGAATTCGTGATTTCAGGCGCCAGGAGATCCGCGCTGAGTTTTTTTTTTTCCTCTCTTAGGGAGCAATCTTTTTGGGCTGCCGCACAGTGTTGTACGGAGTACCACACCCACAACTACACCATCTGGCCGCCCTATCTGGCTGCTCCTGGATGTCACTTTGACTTATACATGTACCCGGTTCGCCCCGAAATTTTTCTCCCGCCGAAGCCACCCGCCAGTGTTGAACTTCGAACCTGCCTATTCCTGGCGTCGCCGACGCACCCATATCGAAGTACAGCTTACTCCGTACATGATGTACACATATAAATAATTGATTTGTACGAAGTACTCTGTACACACTCTCTCTTACCGTCACCGCTTGAGCCATCGCACTGGCTGTACTTTGTAGGCCTATCAAATGCCTGCTAATGTGCACTCCATAGCTCCGTACCTGCAAGTCCAGTTGGCAGCTCGAAGTACTTCGCAGCCCATCAAGCTTCATATGGCACCAACGTTTTAAAGTCACCAGGACAAACAAGAGCAAGCCCGCCCCCGTAAAATCCTAAAAACCCCCCCTTCAGAATCAAAATCAAGCTTTAGCGGACACACCGGACTATGTACCTATTTATGAGACGGGTTTGCCCATCCCGAAAATAGTGATTCTCATACCTATTGGCATCGCCACACCGTTGCCCGCCGATCTGGCCGGCCGTGAGAAACTTATCCCGCGTGCTCCGGCTCCACCGGGCAAACGAGGCCGACGCTTTGATTCTCCTATATGGAGCATAAGGCCAAGAAATCTCTTTCCGCAGCTCCAATTGGTCTATTGATGATAGGCGGTAAAGTCTGTCCGGTCCCTGTGAGATTAAAGAAGATGAAGAAGAAGAAGAAGAAGGAGAAAAATGCATCCTTCCTTGTTCCGTAATACGTCGTAACTCGTGCTTTTATTCTAGATTTGTTCTTGAGCAGATGCAATCCCACATTGTCCTTAATTTATCTCAGAATGTGGATCTTAGCGGTACCAGTGAAAATTCATTCTACTTAGGAATCTACAAACAGTGAGGTTACATATACACCGCAATACTTCGTACGTGAGACGCATTGCCCCATTTGAACAGGCATTAAGGCATGGTGAGGGCCTGAGAATAGCAGTGCGGAGCAGCACGTCCATAATGGAAGACCAGTGACCGATAATTGCTCACTATCACACTTTGCACGATCAAACACCAATCTGAGGATATCAAATCATTGAGAAAATTAAAGAACCCCCAGTACTTAAGAGTCGCTGACATGACACACAAGATTGTTACTCTATGTGGCTTAAGTTAAATGTGTTCCGTATTGAAATTTTTTTTAAAAAAAATTAGAAGCCCAAAAGAGCGAGTGTCATGCAAACGTATTCTATATGGGAGAGCATATAGGAAATAATATAACTGCACATTTGATGCACGGCGCAACACTACGCAAGAGGTTTGCGCATATGGCAATAATACGAGGTGAATGATATCATGAAACAAAAGTGCTAATCCATACGTATAAGTCGTAGCAAGGACATGTGCGTCACGTAAAGGCTCAGGAAATCTCGTCGTGTTTCTTCATTCCGTTGCCATATGCTAAAGCGTTTCCGGTCCCGAGTAATGCTACACCGAGCATAAAAAAGCGTCCCAACAAAGGCTTCATGTGCTTTGTATCATCCTCCTCTCTTGTGGCCGTTTTCTTTCTTTCAAGATCAACCAGGCGCCAAATCTCAATGCTTTAACTTTCAAACATGGTGGTAAATTTACTCGCCGATGGCACGGGCTGCGCAATTGTTAGTATCATTCTATATCGCGCGCAAAAAAAAAGGGGGGGGACAATAGAAGTTCTTACTGTAGATCTTCATTTTGCTATGAGTGACAATCGGCTTGATCATGCCCTTCTCCTCGAGGTCCTTGAGGCACTCGCGAGCGAGGGAACCGTTGATCTTCATTCGGTCGACCAGAGTAGCGACAGTGACGAGGCGGTAGGATTGGACATCCTTGTAGAGCTTCTCAGAAGTGGTCTTGTCCAGCAGGACGGCGTGCTGGGCCTTGTCCTTGACCTTGCCCTTGGACCACTTCTTCTTTTGCTTCTTTGCTCCAGCAGCGGGCGCCTATGAAATCTGAGTATCAGCATCTATATTGCGATGCAATTCATCGTGGTCGGTGATGGCATACCATTTTGTCTGTAATGTGCTTGGCTTGTCGACGAGGAGTGGTGGAGGAATGGGAATTTTTGGCAATGACTAGAGGAGCCCTCCCACTTTGCCCACTTCCGAATTCACCAGGGCAGCCGTGCCCTAACCGAACGTGGGTTGAGGGTACGTACCGAATTTTTCGCGCCATCTGATTCGCCCAATGCACCCACCACCAAAAATTCATTCCTCGCTGAGCAAGCCCACCTTTAACCTTTTGAAAAAAATCACATCTCGACAATCCGCAATACTAACCGCAGTCCCGCCCAGCACCGGTATATTCGACTGCAAACAGCCAAGATGTCTGACGGCGGTGAAATCGAGATCGAAAACTCCTTCGTTACCGACGCCCTTCCCAAGGACGTTGTTAAGGAGGTTGGCAATGTCAAGCTGTTCAACAAGTGGGACTACGATGTCGAGGTCCGCGACATCTCTCTGACGTACGTCGAATAATCGCAAGAAAGGCGAAGTGAATTTTTTTTTTAAAAAAAAATAAAGAAGGAGTCATCAACTTTTGGAGGAATATTTGTGCTGATGGATTGAACACATAGCGACTACATTTCCCTGCGAAACCCTGTCTACGTCACTCACTCTGCTGGACGATATGCCGTCAAGAGATTCCGCAAGGCCAACTGCCCTATCATCGAGCGATTGACCAACTCGCTCATGATGCACGGCCGCAACAACGGCAAAAAGCTGATGGCCGTTCGCATTGTCGCTCACGCTTTTGAGATTGTACGTTCTCTTTCTATTTGAGTTTTCACGCGACCCGAAGAGAGATGACACGAAATGATCGTTTTTCCATCCTTCACTTTCACTTTACTAACAATCATTGGCATTCAGATCCACCTTATGACCGACCAGAACCCCATCCAGGTTGCCGTTGACGCCATTGTCAACTGCGGTCCCCGTGAAGACTCTACCCGAATTGGTTCTGCCGGTACCGTCCGTCGTCAGGCCGTCGATGTCTCCCCCCTGAGGAGAGTTAACCAGGCCATTGCCCTGCTTACCACTGGTGCTCGCGAGGCTGCTTTCCGAAATGTCAAGTCTATTGCCGAGTGCCTGGCTGAGGAGCTGATCAACGCCGCCAAGGGTAGCAGCAACTCATATGCTATCAAGAAGAAGGACGAGTTGGAGCGTGTCGCCAAGAGCAACCGATAAAGGCTATGCGGTGGGTACCTGGCTGGATGGGGGGAGTGTGGCTTTTGGCGTGAATCAGGCATTTTTCAGAATTGCATTTTGCGTTCGGGTCTGGGAACGCGGACATGGATTTATCTCAGATGGCTCCTAGAGTCTGAATAAAAAGCTGGGCTCTAAAAAGGGGCTGTTATGAATCATGTCTTTTGTGTCTCTATTTTACCAAATTTTGTTGTATCTGATAATGAGAGAGGCAAAACAAACATGCAACGTGTGGCATCAAGTAAGGAATATTGCTGTCTTTGTTTGATCGCAAAGTGAGCTCTCTTATTCGTAAAGATCTATCTATCTCTCTCTATCTCTCTCTATGGGAATAAATAGCCTCCCATATACACATGATTTTTACTCCTTATTTATTTGCCTACCAGTAAGTCATCCTGGTTCAAACTCGGATAATTTTGTGGCCAATGTCTAGACGAAGAAACATTCCCACATGAGGAATACCCTCTTCCCACCACCTCCCCATGCCCTCGTCGATTTCAAACCCCCATTTCGCCCATGCCTTGGCAACCTGCTCCTGCGCGTGGACACAAACGAGCCCTCCCCATTGCGGTGCCTCAGTCTCTGTGGACGCACCCATCTGCTCGAGACCCAACTCTCTGATGCTGGGGTCAAAAAATGACGGGTTCGCTTTAATCCAGTCAAGAGCCTTCTTCACAAGCATACCAGCAAAGCGGTAGCCTCGATAATCCTTCGTAACAGCCAGTCTGCCGAGCTTAATATACGGCTCTCTGCCATCATGAAACGTCGTTGGTCTATCCTGAACAAATGTGCGGGCTGATGGTATGTCTCTATTGATAGCATCATTGCTTTCTTCATCTTCTAAAACTCCGTTCCAATACTTTCCATCTGGCTTAGGGTGAGGCTCGTGTGGGAAGGGAACCATCCGAATAGTCCCTACAGGAGTGCTTCGAGTAGAACTCTTACGCTGCTGCACGACGTTTCCATCCTCATTTCGGATCTCTGGTACCTCTGTCTTGTTGACACTGACATATATAACCCAGTGACAAGACCGCGGGTCATCAGCGTCGAGTTCGTTCTCCAAAGGGACATTTTGTTCTTTGACGAAGACCTCTTCACGAACCTCCATAGCGTCGAGAAAAGTTCTGGGGATTGTTGAAGGCAGCGTCTCTCGTGGAACGCCAAGCTGGAATCCCTCGAGCTTACTAGGCTCGAGGAGGCTCACGAAAGGTGTTCCCATGATGTTTACTTGAGTTTTAGTTATCAGGTTGCTGCTGGATGTTTCTTGTGCTGTAATAAGTAGGTAGTTTGGATGACCGTGGTTACTATGTAGTAACTATTCCGTTCTTGAGGAAGAGCGTGATCTTATTAAAAATAAACTGTAGTTGTGGCCAAGCCTCTTAAAGTGATGAAGAGCTTAAGTATTTATTTTATGCGTCGTAATGCGTGCAGCCTTTATTTCTACTTTTGTGTTTTATTTATTTATTAAATATTATTTATTTATTTTTAAATTTTAGGCCTTGAGTCACCTTAGAATTTGACTGTAGTTAAAAAGGGTTGCGCTGTCTTAGTATTAGTGTCTATCGGGTTTATAGGGCGTACTACAGGGCGCGCTCATCGCTATTCACTTGGCCAGGTACGGAGTAACTTCAGGCTACCTACTGTACTTATTATAGGTACCTAGGTGACTCAATTGTCTTTTTCACCTTATATGCCTTATTCACTTATAATTAATCGAACCTTTAATTCAACAAAATTTTACTTCGCGGTCAGTAAAATTTGACGCTGGTGACCAAACATAATTTTGGGAGATATCGTCCTTCAGATTTCTTCCTACTTTTTGACTATATACACTGCAATAAGCTACAGATTTAAGTCAGTGTCTCAGTTTTGAAGTTCATTACGAATTCTCTTATCAGGTACTCCGTACTAATTGGTAGGTAAGGTAGTTTAGCAGAGACCATAAGTACACCTTAGTAGTATATTATGTTTTCTACAGCTGCCAAACTGATTGGTATTGGCACACTGGCAATTTGGAGTATAGGGTACAAAATCAGTGATAGATGATGTCTTAGGTTTCATGTAATTTGAAAACTTAATTAATGTATTTATGGCCATGATCACTTGGTAAGTAATATTACGCAATATTCCATGTTTTACCAGGTCTTAGGTAGAGCTTAGTACTTCTCTTCTATAACTTACCTAAATCCTCTGCAAAACCTAGATAGTACACACGTATAAGTATGTACTCTGTACTAGTACTTTGTAGTAAAAGTCTTTCCATACTACCTAAGGTAGTACCTGTATCTGCGATTGTGAGTTTCCCCTGAAAATGTGGAGTTGTGTGGGCCAAAGCGCATTTCAGCTGTCCAGATATGTCACACAAGGCGGCGAAAGGTACATACTACTGGTTGTTCCGTCTGCGAAAGTTCCGAAAAGCCTCTTGAAGCGTGGCCGCTTGATATATTTATACCCGCTATAGCAATTGGCGTCTTAGGCTCGCGGGTAGGACTTGAGTCTGACGGTCTGAGCACACCTGGTTCGATTAATTACCTGCACAAAGTTAGTACTACTCCGTACAGGTGCATTGTATATAATCGATAAGCGACACGTTTGATTGTCAACAAGGGTCAGGGGTAAGAGATTTAGAGATCTACGGGAGTCCTACTTGTACGGAGTAGTAATAGCTAGAAACGATTATGGATACAGAAGGAGAAACTTGAGTATCCGAGAGGTTGGTTCGATGGGGACAAAACTTTGTATTGTCCAGCAGATGGATCTTATGGAAATCTTGACATATCATCATGACCTACCTACCTTACTTATACTTCGTAGACACACTTTAGTCCAGGGCTAATACGAAGTACTTGGCGATCAATAGAAGGAACCCGTACCAGAGATAATATTTGACTTCATACTGTAAATACTTGTACTCTGTGCTCTGTACTTCATTTATGAGTGAGACAAAGGATATCACTGCGACATCGCCTCCTGCGTCGTGCAGCGTTGTTTGTACAGGCAGCGTGACAGCGAGACACTTTTGCCTTAATTTGACGGGTAGCTTAGGTCCACTATGGTGCCTGTACTTAGCACTTTGTACGATTTAGGACAATCACTGACAGGAGGTGGTAAGCGGTTCGTTCAGTTGCTGCAGCGCGTTCATTACAGTACATATTCCATACTTGTTTCCCCCCCCCAGAATCCAGGCCCTGCCCCTAAAATGGCATGTTCATGTTAGTACTCCGTACTCGTAGTCGAGGACGGTGGAGATTGTCCCCCGTACATCCCCTCCAAGCCCCCGTGTAGGGAGTGCGGCGCTGGCTCTTAGCGAATAATGCAGCGGGGCTCTAACTTCCACCACCGCTAAACGTCCGGCGGTTGGTACCTGGTTTAGCGGCCCAGACGAGCCCCTGCGCCGCTGCCGTGGAGGAAAGACATGCTGAATTGAGAGACACGGACACGACATCGTGCGTGGCACGGCTGGGAAATTTCCCCTCGCTGAGCCCATCTGTCAATTTTTTTTTTATGTTTGAGATTCTGTTTCACAGCTTCAATTCTTTTTTAGTACATCTTAGAGCTTGGTGAGGCTTGGCATTGGACTACATGTACACCTTTTTTGCTTTCTGATCGTCTTTGGGCGAATGCCTTAATTGCACTATCACATCGCTATCGTTTCCTCCGAGAGCCTAAGTAAGTACGTAATTTGGTCGTGTTTGCTCAGGGGTTATCAAACGGCCAGCCGTCAGACAACCGGCATTTTGCAAACGAATTTTACACGTCGTAAGTGTTCCAGAAAATTCCCATCAGGTTCAATTTTTTTAATTTGCATTTTTTTTATTGCAAATCACGCGGCGGTCAAAGAAACCTTTTCAGTAACCAAAATTATCAAATTAGACATCACGATATATCTGCACCACCGCGCGTTGAAGCTTGATGCGTTCGCAACTTCCATTCATCAGCGCATTACTTCGTCAAGCCTTGCCGGTCAGCAAGCCGCTGCGTACGACGAGATAACAATCGCTACTATCTGGCCCAATCGAACAGTATTTTCGCCAGTGGCCAACATCCTGAGCTTCAATGCCCTGGCAGCCTCTTCCCCGGATCGCCTTCGCCGTCGCGACCTACCCTTTCACAGCCGCGAGCCCGGCCGACCTCCCACTTGAAATTGGAGATGAGCTTTACATTATTGAAGAGACGCCAGATGGCAACTGGTTGCGTGGCTACCTCGTAGCACCCCCCAGTCTGCTTGCTGGTCTGACTTCTGTGAAGGGACAGACGCTGGAGGCTCGCGTCTTTAGTGGCATTTTCCCGAGAAGCTGTGTAGAGATTCGAGAGATGCTTGGCGAGTCAGACGAAGTCAACGAGGAAGATTGTGCAAGCGATGTCGAAGGGGGCATTGACGACCGTCCAGGTAGCGACTCTGCCAAAAGTGGTATAACCAACGGCGAAGAATCAAATAGGAAACAAAGCCAGGAGAAGACGCTTGATTCGATCAAGTGGAAGAAATCTTTGCGTGGCCTGACGGGTGACGCAGCCGGAAATCTGTCTATCCCTGTTCAAAGGGACCCCAATGCGCCTCGACTGCCAGCGCCTGTCCCGATGCTTAAGATTGGTGACGAGACGCCAACCTCGGTGAACGAGCCGCTTGTCGATGAAATCGCGTCATGTTTGCGAGAGTGGCATTCGAAATACCTGCACGAGTTGCTTCTTTCTCGACAGTATGCAAAACTTGATAAGCTATCACAGCTCGTAACTTCTCTGAACCTCCATCGTCAACAATTTCTCTATAATGTTCTTACTGCGCACGAGTATGAGAGTTTACGAGAGAAGACAGTATGGGATCTCGTCACGGTCAACAAGCTCTGTGGTGGCGAAGTGGTTGTGCGAGATCCAGCCGCTCGCGGCAGAGTTCTGACAGCTGATGACTCCGTTGTAGATGTTACTAAGCTTCAGTCTGTTATGAGCTTGCTAGACGAGCCCCCTCAAGCCACAGTCGAGCTGACAAGTTTAAACCATATCTTGCTGGACGTGAAGGGATTTGCTGGAAGTTCCACAGAAGAGACGACGCTTGTGGCTTACCTTGTCACCAAACCGCAGTATGGAAAGGGGTCCAGCCTGTCCGAGTGTTTTAGTATTGAGATCCCCGCTGGCGGCTCAATAAGCGGTCTTGCGCAAAACTCGAACACTCGGACGCTGTTTACAGATCTCTCTGCTCATGATATTGGCGATGCTCCATCCGCCGACTCCGAGTTATACCTTGTTGTGAAGATGCTAGCATCTCAGGAGGTCTTTATGCCTCAGCCTCTTTCTCGATCTGGCACTGACAGTAGCTTTACAAGAGAAAATGTGAAAACGCCACCGGCAAGTGCAGGAAAAGCTTCTAGGAGAAGTATCATGTGGGGGAGCAAAACTTCGCGGTCTGCCTTTTCGCGAGGGAATGGCATAACCAAAATGGATGCTGTATCGGAGCTGCAAGAGGGAAGACGATCTACAAACCGCATGGATAGCCAAGACGGAAATAGCCATCCACCAAGTACTGCCGGGTCTAGGAGTACCGCGGCAAGTATTCGTGAATCGGCACAGATTGTTGAACGTACCGTTGGCGTTGGAGTTTTGAAACTCAACTCTATAATGAAGCAAGTAGAGGAGGTTGAACAAGTTGTGAACATCTGGTCGCCGTCGCCAGGGTATTCAAATGACAGGGATGCCGCCGAAGAGTTCGATTCCTTGATTCGGGAGCTTATAACCAGCACTTCTGGCCATTATGAAAAGTCAAAAAGTGGCGAGCGGCTGCAAGTCTCCCTCAGGAAGTTCCATCATCCGGATGTAGATGAGCTAATCAAAGCCACGCCCACGATTTTGTCCGGAGTGTCAAAGACGAGCAGAATAGGCTTTGCTGCTGCACCAACAAAATCAAGATCAGATATCTATTTTACGCTAAACATTGCAGCTTTAGCAAAGCAACATCTCATATCAAGATATGCAGGCAGTGCCATGAACCTTCCTAGCACAGTCAACGGAGCGAATCTGCAAATCACCCTGGAAGTCCGTCAATCTTCTGGAGAACGATTTGAGAAGTGCATTTTTACATCTTCCAACACCGAAGGGCTTACCACTTTTAAATCCTGTGCTGTGGAAAGGGGCGAGGCCTGGAATCAAACGCTACGCTTGTCGCTACAACCAAACGACGTAACGAATGCCCACGTGGTCATGTTCTTATCGGACATGCCCAATCCACCATTTGCGGTTGCGCATATGCCTCTTTGGGAGGATCAGGCCTTCATTCGTGATGGACCCCATGGGCTCTTGCTCTATAAGATAGACGAGTTCACCTCGACTGCACAGGCGGGGCCATCAGGTAAAGGCGGATATCTTTCCGTCCCATGGGCTCCACGGGGCAAAGATGAACGGTCAGTTGAGGTCACGGGGCCGCTCGCTGTCATGCTTGTCGATACCTTCCTTTGCAGCACCAGATTTTCACAGGATAGGGTCATTCTTGGACTTCTCAGGTGGAAAGATTTGCCCAAGGATGAAGTTCCCACAATTCTGAGACAGATCATCTTTGTCTCGGAGATTGAGGTCGTGAAACTGCTTAGTGATGTGCTGGATGGACTTTTTGGAATCCTCGTTGAGCACTCTGGGAACGATGAATACGAAGACTTGGTGTTTACAGCTATGGTCAGGGTGCTCGGAATTGTGCACGATCGCAGGTTCAACCTTAGTCCCTTGGTTGACCACTACGCGGAGACCCAATTCAATTATCCCTTTGCTACTCCATGTCTGATACGGTCTTTCACCCGGCTTCTCAAACGACCTAAAGAACCTGAGACGGCTCGCAAGCTGCGAGCAACTTTCAAGGTCGTGAGACATATTTTGAAATTCATCACCCAATCTCGAGGACAGCAAAAGGTAAAAGAGGCTGGAATAGGGATAAAATCCTCTACTCAGGGATTTTCCAGGAATCTTCGAACTATTTTCAAAGCGCTTGATGCAATGATGCGAAATTCAGCACCAGCACTGGTTGGCAGTCAGACGCTGGCGGTGCAGCATTTCCACACATGGCTGCCAGAGCTGACAGGTCTTTTAACGACGGAAGAGATCTTACATATTGCCATCGACTTCATGGATTCGTGCAAGGACGTCAAGGGGAAGCTTATAATCTATAAGCTAGTCCTCATCATCAACTACTCTAAGCTAGATATATTTGCTCATCCAGAGCAAAAGTCCGCCCTTAGTGCTAACACTGTGCGGTGGATATCTCCTCATTGGGGTCATACTGAAGAGGTGAATGATCAGTGGCGGGAACAAATTCGCTTGTGCTGCTCTATCCTCGCCAGCCAGATTGACCACTTGGGCCCAGAAATCCCTGACCACATCCCCAACGTGGTCGACTCATATTTGTCGATTCTCGCTTCGCCACAAAAACCCAGAAATAAGCTCTCACTTCTGTTTCCCTCAACATATCCCTTCCCTACTAAGGCCATTGCTGAAGAGTTTTCCTTTGAAGAAGCTCTGGCTGAACTATCTGCTGTACTATCTGCGCTGGCAAATTCTCCTTCGGGCATGCAGCTCGAATTAGCTTCTGAAGACGATTTAACAACTCTGTTGGAGAATCTGCTCAAGGTCCAAATGAGCATTTTGACTGGCGAGGCGTTCCCAGCTGGGTGGCTAAGTGTGCACATTTACCACCACAAGTCGACGATGCGAATCTTACAATACTTGGCAAGCATTCTTCTGGAATCCTGTCTACCTGATCCTGACGATGCGGAATCATTTAACACTGAGCTCTGGAAGCTGTTCTTCACAACTCTGCTGAAACTTGTGGGAAGCTCCTCACTTGCTCTAGAGACTTTCCCCGAGCAGAAGAGGAGAGCAGTATGGAAAATTGCTGGTGACGTACGAGAACATGGAGCAGATCTTTTACGCAACATGTGGGAAGCTATTGGATGGGAAACGACGCCTGATGAGCATGACAGATACGGCCTTAGTAATATTGGCGGATATCAGGTGCAATATGTTCCGACTCTGGTTGGCCCTATCGTGGAACTCTGTTTGAGTGTTCATGAAGGGCTCCGTAGAATGGCAGTGGAAGTCTTACAGACTATGATTGTAAGTGAGTGGACATTGAGTGAAGATCTATCTGTGATTCAAACAGAGCTGATTGATTCATTGGACACTTACTTCAAATCCAATCCACTCACGGAGAGTATCCTCCAGAAGCTTTTTGTCGCAGAATTGCTGCAACGATTTCAAAACCTCTCAGATGTCCCGGAGGAACCTCTCTACGCTGCTCTGCGTGAGCTTGTTGGGACCTTGGATGAATTCTTAGACTTGTTAGTGGCCGTTCATAGCGGTGGTGATGGTAGTGGGGAAGCGTCCAACATCATTAATCGACTTCGACTCATGGAGTTTTTGCGCGATATGCAGAAAGAAGATATATTCGTTCGCTATGTACACCAGTTAGCAAAGCTGCAAGCCGAGTCTAGGAACCATACAGAGGCTGGCCTAGCTCTACGTCTCCACGCTGATCTCTATGAGTGGGATCCAATCGGACATGTTACAGCGTTGACTGAACCAGAATTTCCCGCCCAGTCTCCATTCGAACGCAAGGAGAAAATTTATTTTGAAATGATCAAGCATTTTGAAGACGGAGAATCATGGAGCAACGCTCTGGCAGCATACAAGGAGCTCCAAGTCCAGTATGAAACCAACGTCTATGACTTTGCCAAACTTGCCAGAACTGGACGAGCAATTGCGACGATATATGAAACCATCTCAAAAAGTGAGAAGATTACACCAAAATATTACAAAGTGACCTACAAGGGGTTAGGATTCCCTACCTCTGTTCGAGACAAAGAGTTCATTTACGAAGGATCTCCGTCAGAACGAGCCTCGGCATTCACAGACCGTATGCAGGAACAATATCCATCAGCTCAAATTATCACGGGTGGTGATGTGGATGAGATGGAAGGTCAATTCTTGGTTGTTTCGGCTCTTACGCCCCACCGAGATCTTTCCCATCAAGTATATCAGAGAGTTCGAGTACCACATATAATTCGGGACTTTTTGTTATCGTCTCATCCTCAGGTCTTCTCCGTTACAATCAAGAGAAGCACTTCTGGACCAGTACAAGAGCATTATGCAGAGAAACTAGTTTTCACGGCTGCTGAACCTTTCCCTACAATCTTACGGCGGAGCGAGATCATTGAAACCCGTGAGGTCAGGCTTAACGCTTATGAAACTGCCTTGGAGCGCATTTCTAGGAAGACACAAGAGATGACAATCCTGGAACGTCGATTGGCAGATGGTGATGATCTGGCTGCTCCGCAACTTATAGAGGCCGTCACTGTTTCTGTTAGTCCAACTTCTGAGAATAGTGTTGTGCAGTACCGGAAACTACTTCCTGAAGTGCCTTGTGGCGGAGATGGAGAAGAGGGAGATGAAGATGAAGTTGAAGGCGAAGAAGTTGAGCTTGACTCTCAGGAAACTGCTATCAAGATGACTCTGGTAGATCATGCCATGATGCTCAAGAGGTGTTTGACTCTCTTCGCTCGAAGCTCAAATAAAGGCATTTCCCGTAAACATCCAGAGCTTCAAGGCTGTAAGTGTAGACCTTTCCATATATATGCCTCCTGCTGTGAAAAATAAAAAGCTGACATCAAATTAGATTTCGATGCGACATTTGCGCCAGAGATTGCACTCTTTGCACCCCCACAGCCAGTCCGAGAGCCTCTCTCAACACCGTCTCCTACTTGGAGAGGTTCATCTTCAGGTGGCGATAAGGGCCCTCAGTGGACCAGCATTGCCATTCCAGTAAATGGCGTGAAAGCTGAAGAGGCGACAGTCATTCGACAAATCACCCCTCGGCAACGCGGCGCTCGGCTGAGCTTCTTGGGTGGTCGGAAGAAAGAAATAGAAGCCAGTGACGAGGCAAAACCCAATCAAGTCAATGGTAGCGCGGGCGATACGAAGGCTCATACACGTGGCCTCAGCAAGGACAGTGCTCTCCAGAACTTGTCCCGGTCTCAGCCCACAGATAACACTCACCAAGAAACTAATGGGGAGAAGCGTAGCGGCTTCGCCAGCAGAGTAAGCCTGGATATGTTGTCCAGGGACAGACCTGTCGTCCAAGAAGAGACTGACTCCAAGAAAAGCAAAAGTGTGAGAAAGAGGTTCAGCTTACTTAAACTCGGCATGAAACAAAACAAGGCTGGAACCGTGATGGGAAGTTTGGATGAGGAATAACTACTAGATTCAATTTTTCTTCTTTTAAAGGTTATTTACACCTTACGGTCATCAAGCATGACGGGCATCATAGAACTCAATGAGCGCGACAAATTGTTTGCTAGACGCATGTTGAGGGGCTGCGTACAAGTTGACGCTTTTCAGTGCCTCTCTTTTCATAAATGAACAAAAGCAAGCATATTACCAACAAATACACAACGTGAGCAGCGGCGGGATATAGAAGATGTACAGAATGTACAGGGGTTTTCTATCAAAAATTGTTTACAGTATCGTGTCTCGAAAAAAAAAAAAGCGATTCGAGATGCTTCGGATACCTCTCTTTGCTTGTCACATTTCCTTTTGGAGGCATCTGGATCTGCCTGATTGTCTGGCTATCTCTCTCTCTCTCTCTCTCTCTCTCTCTCTCTCTCTTCTCTCTCTCTCTCTCTCTCTCTCTCTCTCTCTCTCTCTTTTATTTGATTTTCATCTCGTTATTCCTATGTTTTTATTACGGTCTGGTGTTCTGGATACCACTTGGCCACTGCGCATTGGCCGCCGCTTTCATTTTTCTTTTTCTTACTTTTTCATATATCGTTTACTGTTACTCTTGTGAAGCCTGGCTGATTGATAAAGTGGCTTCGCTTGCTTTTATATGTCTTTATTTTTTTTCTCTCTTTGTGTTATTAGTTTATTTTGATGATATCTGTATGTTATTGTTGATAACTAGATCCCCCTCTCTCTATGCGTGTGTATCTAGTGAGAAAGGCATCTATATTTCGCAGGTGTTGTACACTTTGCGTGGATATAAATATAATTCATTCTGTAGCAAGGCTTGATTTGATCTGCTAGAGTGTTGTGATACAACCTTCATCCTAAATAAGGGCCATTCTATATACAAATGGTTCTGCTGATGTCCCAATGCGGCCTTTAACTCCAATTGAATAACTGGTGTATAAGAAAAAGAGGGAAATAGGAATAAGAAAAAAGAAGAAAAAAAGGAATAAAAAAAAAGAAAAGGGGTTCAACTGGGCCACCTAGACATATTCGCAAGTAACCGTATCGTATCGCTGATCTATGTCTCGTAGTTAGCAGACTGTTAAGTAGCTTCCAAATGTAAATGATAAGGAGCAGACGAGAGGAAGTAAAGGAAGAAAAGAAAAAAAAAAAAGAAAAGAAAAAAGGCACATACTGTTATACAGGAGCGTATACGTAGTCGAAGCTGAGAGGTAAACAGCCTCAATCTTGCAGCTGAGTTCATAGTACATCTGTCCATCCTTGCCTTGACGGCGGTTGAGAAGATGCTCTGGGATGTGGCTTACGTCGGCCTCAACGTTGGCCAAGACCTGGACATTTGAGGTTCTTTCGATGGGGGCTTCCTCGGAAGATTGGTCGCAGTAGATGGTCATACGCATCTTACGAATACGGCCGTGTGATACAAGGCCTGTCCAGACGAAGGACGTGATGTATGGTTCGTTCTCAGAGACGGCATCGCCCTGTTTGTTGTGTGTTAGCTTGCATACGTTGCTGCTGGAGCTCACTCTCTTCTAAGGATGAGGAGGGAGACGGGAAGATGCGCACCTTGCGGATGAACCATTCCATAGCGTTTACCTTATAATAACCTTCCATACCGCTCCAGGTCTTTTTATCGGCTATATGGGAATGAAACCTCTCGTCGAATTTGGTCCGCCACTCAGTGCCGTAGTGCTTTCTCGCTCTGCGGTTCTCCACTTTGACCATTGTGAGAGAGTCAGGTGCGCTGTTGGCTAGGCCCTTCATGACGGCGCCCTGAACAACGGCCTGCCAGGCATTTGGAGGCTGCATGATCTGAATGGACTTGTCTACTGCGTTCCTCAGTCGCTCTTTGAGATAGTTTGAGGCGCCAAAACCGCCGACCAAGAGTACAGCGCGGATGGGCACGTTACTAACGGTGATCTGATCCTTGACTAGCTTGATAACTTCTAGGACGACGGGTTCAAATATTGTCTTCAAGTCAGATGCCTTGAGAGCATATCGCCCACGTGTGATTCCTAAGGCCTTGTTGTTGGCCAGGCCACCGACGGGGATAGTGTAGGTCTCATCTGGCTGAGCGGCAAGGGTAAACTGACGTTTGACCTTCTTTTCGAAGACCTCCATGGCCTCAGCGAGGACTTCTTCGTCAAACCCATCTTCCTTTCCCAGCTTGGCCTTTAGAAATTTGGCAAAGCGCATGTTCAGAAAGGTTGAGCCACAGAGAGCGCCGGAGCCAGGAGCAGCCTCTTGGACCTGGAGAATAGGCTTTAGACCAGTAATGGTGTAAGAGATGAGATCGACAGTGCCACCGCCAGCATCGACGACGACGACGGTTTCGCCAATTTTGAGGCCGTGAGGATCCAGTCCATGTAGGGCGTAGATGGCGGCGGCTTCGGGCTCAGAGACAAGATGGATAAGAGTCTTGGACGAACCTGCCAAGGGGAGGGTCTGAACGGCTCTCTCACAGGCCTTTTTGGTTTTATCCTTGGCGAGGTCACTCCAGATGGCTGGCACAGTGACGACAAACTCCAGTGGAGTGCTCTTGACTACGCTTTCGCCGAGCTTTTCACGGAGAGTGTAGAGGAGATGCTCTGTGAGAGCATTCAGATAGTCGGTAACAAGCTTATCGGCATCTCTGCCTCCACGAGCGTCATCATTGGTCACTGCTTGGCCTATGTTTTGAAGGGAAGGGTCTAAGTCGCTGTTTAGATGATGTTAATTTACACGGAATTCACTATTGTATGTATACCAACTGAGGCAACTTACAGCTTGAACCATTCAATAACTTCATCTTGAGGAGCGGTGATGGGAATGGAAAATCCCCATTGAACGCCGTCTTGGGCATAGCGAAGCTTGGTAGGCACTTTGTCTGAAGACTCGCCTTCGCGAGCCGTCTTGTTGATGGGCCATGTAGTGACTGCTGTTCGTCTATCTGGTCGCTGGGTCTCTGCCCATGCAACACCAGAGTAGGTGGTGCCAAAGTCGATTCCAACGATGATCTTGCGATCAGTGATTGAAAGCCTATCAAAGTCCATGTTGGATGAAGAAGAAGATTTGTAAAGGGGTTTAGATGAAGCTGTAAAAGATGAAAGGATGAGCTGGCAAGCCGGTCTACTATATCTATAGTACCCACTGCTAGGTATTCTCTAATGAAGACGGGACGTAGGCCAGGGAGAGAAGCAATACAAGTTTAGAAGCACAAGAGAAGAAGGCTTATAGATGAAAGCAGATCTAAAAGAGTAATTGCCTGAAGAAGGCTTCTTTAGAGAGGCGCAGGCCTGCCGCTAGATGTAGCTGTGGATGGGTATCTGAGGAATGATAGTGTATGTTAAGTTGGGAAAAGGCCAAGGAGAATGAAGATACGTCCTAAGATTCGGAGCTTTACACACTCAAGACTTTGATATGCATTCCTTCACACATAAGAGTAGGCCTGATTAACACTTACGGAAGCCCGAATGTTCATGTACCTTCATGTGGCCAGTCAACATTCAGCTCTGCGGGGCGGGCTGATGCCTGGCTGTATCATCACGCTGTGGCACCTGGAGCTGCAATGGTTGGTAGGACATCTGTACCGATGCTCGGCTCTGTATGGCGTTAATGACGTGGAGGCGCAAGAGGGCAAACTGTTGGCCAGGAAGAGCAGTCTAGTAGAAGTGAGGCGGGATTCTGCCTTGTTGTCTCGCTAGCAAAGGCCTTGCAGGAGGATGATAAACCATTTAATATGTGATGGAGGGGGTGTTCCTAGTCCATGTCCTGGAGAAGGTAGGGGTTATAGCAGTCATTGGTACGGTTGACTATAACTGCTTCTGCCTCAAAACACAGTGCGTAGATTTTTTTCATTACAGCTATGCATTTAATATATACATAAAGTTATATAATTACATTAGTATCCCCTCATTACACTTAAACTTATTATATTGTATTCTCTTCATAAACTTCAATCTACCATATAATGGTATTTTCTAGTGCATTAGTACTATAAATATAATTAATCTCTACATTATATATACACTATTACTATAAATAAGGGCTATCTATAGGGTATATATATCATAGTGGAGTAAAAAGTTTTGAGATAGAAGTCGCTATAGTCAACTGTAATTAGTGGATAGATTAGTGGAAAGGTGCTGCAGAGCTATTAGCGTAGCGCCTACAGCGGCTGCAGAAAAGGAATTTAGTGCTCTGCGGATTGTGTTGGAAAACCACTGTCTCAGCTGACAACAGGCGGCCCTTCAATACTATACCCAACGTAAATATCGGTCGGCTAAAGACATGGAATGATAATCCAAAGGCCAAGGACGCAGTCGGCCTCCCGCGTCCGCAATAAGCCGCAAACAGTTACTAGCTCCTCTTCTCTCCAAGCACGTTATTATGAGGCTGATTCCATTAGTTACATATTGACCTGCATCCTAGGATCATGAGGAGGGGGTGTGCGATGAAAATGGGCTCCCCCAACTTTGCACCGTTCTGGCAGCCATTCAGGCACCGTAGAAAGGGCTGCCTTCATTTCAGCCCTGGGGCTGTGAACCATTTGACATGAACCATGTCAACGCCATTATCTCAGGCTCGAAGCCCTATCTTTGGAGCAGATGTTGAATTCTGAGTTCTTAGGCTCTGGGTGAAAATCCATTTTTGTGTCCAACGCCTGTCTCCCCGACTTGCTTATCGCATTCAAGCTTCATCTCAACATAACAGCATTCCGTTGTATTATACAATGTCTCCCGATAAAGGGCAAGGAACAATCCCTCTCGATGATATGCGGAACCGGTCGTCTAATGGCCATGCGGTGCTTCGTAAGGAGAGGAAATCAGCCAAGTCCTTCGACAAGGACGAAGTTGAAGAGAAGGCTAAAGACAGGAAAGATGTAGAGAAGACCGACGACAAGACTGAAGTCAAAGATCAGGACGACACAATGGGTGGAATAGACCTCCTCGATTTCCCAATAGATGATAATACGGAATCTTTTCCCCCGGAACTTATCCCGGCGAGAAGATACAACTTGAACGTGCCAACCCCTTTCCTTGATGGTGCTAATTCCGACGATGAATTTGACATGACCCGGATACCTGGCTCAATATACGCATCTGCGGAGAGTCTCAAAAGTATGGAGAGCGAGAGCTTCACGCCTCGACGACGTCTGTCCGATGACTTCTCCCATGGCGACGCCGGGCGGCGAGACGAGCTCCGGGAACTCCAAGAAACCATCGCTAGACTCACGGCTGAAAAAGAAGCAGCCGAGAGAGAGTCTACCAGGGCTGTGGACCAAATACAAAAGCTACAACAGTTGCTCAACTCTGACATGGAAGAGATTGCCAAAGATGCAGAGAGTCTTGGCCAAGAAATCAAGAATCTCAAAGAGGAAAATCATCTCTTGAGAGAAGAGCTGAACGATACACAGTCGCATATCTTCAGCCTTCAGCCGTATCGCAAAGATCTTATTCCAGAGGAAGTGGGACGGGTAAGTTTTTAAACGCCCAGCAATATCTTGTCCTTTCTCTCTCTCTCTCTCTCTCTCTCTTTCACTCAACAGGCGGCTGACATGTAGTATGTGGCCGTTCACATAGCAATACGACCTTCTCGTGGAGCAAGTCCAAGACTGGGTTCAGAAATTCATGGATCCCTGGTTAGATGACTACGAGGCTGGTGTCGAGGCTCTCGGGATCAGTGCGCGAAAACAGTCTGGAGAAGCGGCTAGATTTAAAAAAGCTCTGCAAAAGTTTCCGGATTTGGTCCACGGCTGTATGTTCCCTGAGACGGATGAGGATATTATTGCCGCCATCATTATGCGATTTCTCAATGACAACATTTTCCAAAAGGTTCTCTACGGCTCTGCACAGCAGTACACTGAGATGGTGAGCTTTATTGAGACGCAGATGCAGAGTGCGGTTGAACCCAAAAGAGGTAATGTTTTCCCTGTATTTCAATTTCAATTTCTAATTCCAAATTCTATCTTCTTTTTACATCTTCTCTAGTCTAACAATGATGGCTCAAAATAGACTTGTTTGCCGTTCGCACGTGGACTGCCGAGAGTTATAATGCCCTGATGAGCGCACCACAATTCAAGAGTCTTCGCAATCGCCGCTCCAAGGACATGACGATAGATTTAGCAGAAATCCTCCGTATCTTTTGCAAAAAGGAAAAGTTCACATGGTTTTGTCAGAATATCGAAGAGCACTGCATCAAACCGGCCATGGCATTGTATGAGAAGCTCCAAGTGTCTACACACCACTTCTATCTTGACATACAGCCCTACATTGCCTGGAGTCCTGGCTCTCGTCTCTCTCTGTCGCCAGATTTTGTCGACAGCATCGAGAAGCTTGATTGCAAAAATGTCTTACAAAACAGGAAAGCTTTCAACATGGCCAAGATGGATCCTCGGCCCACCAAGCACGACCTTTACCAGAATCTACTCAACGTGTGCACCGTCATCCCTGCTTTGTACGTCCGCCAAATCGGCCAGCGCGATGCCATCAAAGCACCGTCCACTGTGCGAAAGCAACAGATGCTAGTAGCCTGGGGTCCTGAAGAGAAGAGAGAAAGGTTTGTGGAGGAGGGCGACCAGTCTCTCATTGCCCTTCTCTATTTCCCGAAGACACGGAAGAAGGGAGAAGGGTGGCTGAGCTGATGCAAGTATGTGTGCATGTTTGTGAAACCACTCTCATCACACACACATGAAACATTTGGGGCGTTTATGGTGTTGTCTTTGTCTTCTGATATTGTTAATGCAGGTTTCTGTGTTTGGGCACCGACTGATAGGATGATTGTATAGCCACGTATCTGATAGATTGCATAGCTGATACTACTTGGACTACTTGGACCAGGAGCCGCTATTTTCACCCTCCCCATCTCTTTGTTATCGGCGCCCTTTTGCTATTTGCCTACCTGTAACAAATCATATGATTCTTAGCCACCCTACCTTTAAGCTAGCAGCCATGGGGATGCAGGACGCACGACCAAGGATGCACCCCGTATTCACTACTCTCTCTGGCTTTGTTCTGACACGTGGACGGGTGGTGGATCAAGTTTCCGAAAGGCACTGTACAAGTTGCTAAAGCATAGATGGGAGCCCTTTAAGATTCTAGATTCCCCTCCAAAGTGAAGGTTGGCCTGCTAGTCATTGAAGGGAGTACATGTATAGATTCCATAGAGTGCAACGGTATAAGGACCCCTCTTATTCAAGGTGTGTGTGTGGTGTGCAGATTACTTTGAGGGGGTTAATCATATTATTACATGCACCTTAACCACCAACGGGCGCCTAGGCTCAGGAACTAAAAGATTTAAGCAGCACTGACTGTCGGATAGGCGTCTCTGGGGGGGCATTTCAGCGCTTCAGCTCAATCCCTGCAAGGCATTTCCAATGTTCAAAAGTTGACCGACTCTCTGTGGGTGCCTCGGAGGGCGTGAAGGCGGAGGCCCTGAAGCTCTCTAGGGATACATACTGCACTAATCGTTAGCGCTGCGACTAGTAGTTGCTGTAGGCATAGAGGCGCTAAAACAAGCATGATCAGAGCGCTGAGGCTAATTGACTCCCGCTGTGTCGCCCGCCAAGTAATCATAAGGCGTCTACCAACATCAGCTGGTTTGCCTACAGCAAAAAGGCACTGAGGCGGTAATACTAGGAGGTACTCCGTACCTACGGACATATTAGGTACTTCTTGAGTACTAGGTATAGGTTCTAGGTACCTTTCAGGTTATGAATCTTGCAGAAGAGCAGGGCAGCTGCCTTAATTACCTACCAATGCGCCTTCTTCCTTCAGCGGTCTGATTTCAATTATTCTTTTTCTAATGCGAATCAGTTACTCTTCTCCTTTCTCGATTGCCTCTCCAACATCCTCCTGACTACATGTATTCAAGCTTCTCCCTCTAATAATTGTTGTTAGTCAAGCCACTGTACTGCGCACAAACTTACCAATCAAACTACCCTGCATATGTCCGTCATATAAGTCGGACCAGGGGTGGCTGCAATCACACCTCTGCCACAAGCATGTTACGGTCCATCAAAAGGAAGACGGAAGCTGCTCTCCGCAGACGCAAGAATAATAGGTCTGTCAATCAAGTGACGCCTTTGAACATTAGCTGGCCGCTCCAAGACAATTCCTACACGCCGTCATCGTCAATAGGAGAACCGGCGACGACAACGACGACGACAACAACAACGGCTAACTCGACTGAGACGCAAGAGGAGCTGAACACCACCGAACAACACCATCTTCTACAATTTAAACAGGAGAGCGCAAGTATTGTTAAGACGGCCGCGATTGAAGAAGGAAGTGATCCTGTTGAGGAGCCCACCCAAGAGCTTAAAATCGTGCAAGAGGCTGGAATGGACTCGTTTGCTGCGAAATACGTTCCCTTTGTAGAAACTTCGGCGATGAGGAGCAACATGTTTGTCAACCCCGCCTCTTCACATTACGGCATGGTAAATCCTACCATCATGAGTGGCTTTGGGGGCGACGATGAATCGATATGGCTAGTGGACGACGAGGAGACTGATGAGGAAGCCAAACATGCAGGCAAGGTGATCGAGGGAGAAGAGCGAGAAGAGGGAGAAGCACAGCTGGGCGTCTCTCTGTCAGCTACAGATCAACTCCCTCCAGCGTCAAGTGAGCCTGAGACAGCCTCAACAAGTAGTCAGCACGCCGGATTCAGATATCGCATTAACCTTGCTCTGTTTGATGATGACGAGTTTGACACCTCCCGAGAAGAGGCAAATCAAACTTCCGATACTACGTATGAGGGTCCTATTTCGCATCCCCCGTCACCTACCACCAGTCTACGTCATACAATGGACTCCTCGGTCGATGGAAGCAAACTTCGTCACCAAAGTGCCAGCCAAGACGGTACAAATACTTCTAACGGGACCTCTACACCTGCCACAAGCAACCCGTATGTTGATCTCCTTGAACAGCAGGACTCCGCCATGGTGGTGGCATACCAGCGCCGGCTGGACCTGTCTGGTAGGCGTGGAGATGATGAAGCTGATGATTTCAGGTAGGCTTCCCGAAATTCTGCCCCTTTCGAATCCCCGTATGCCCGGTTCCTTTTGCGCTATAGATGAATAGCGCGGTGATCGGCCTACGGATATGATTGCCATGTACTCTTATTCATGATTTTGTGCTGCTCATACATGTTGTTTCCATACGTACATACATGCATACGTATATACATATATTGCGTTTCTCAACCATTTACTCTCTTATGGCTCGATATCGTGGAATTCATATACTGAGATTTTCTACCATGTCTTTACCCTTCAATAGTTTCGGCCAGCGATACCAAAGAGATCCGGGAACAGCTACTGTCCTAGTCACTCATCAACGTATTCCGTCAGATTTTGAAAATGGTGATCGCGATTGCTCGGTTTGTGCTTATACCAAAGAGGAGATTCTCTTTCCTCGGTTTTCCCCGACATCCTCTTGCACACATCCCCCTACAGCGTGCCTTGAGTGTCTTGAGAAGTCTATCCTGTCGGATCTGAACAATAAGATTTGGACAGATATCAGGTGTCCTGAGTGTCGAGAATTATTAGACTATACAGACATCCAGCGTTACGCTGATGAAGAGACGTTTAAGAGGTACACGCTCCAACCTTGTTTCTTTCAACTCCTAACAGCAAAAAGATGTAGTCTAACCTTTATGACTAGATACGAAACACTTGCTCTCCGAGCTGCCATGGCAGAAGCCGAAAATTTCTTCTGGTGCACATCTGGATGCGGTTCTGGTCAGATACATGATACAGGCCGTGACCAACCCATTGTGATATGCCTTCATTGTAGCCATCGCTCGTGCTTTCATCACAGTGTTGCATGGCACAAGGGACTGACATGTGATGAATACGATCAGCTACTTGCTGACCCAGATAACTTTCGCTCTAAGCTTGAAATTGATAACGAAGCGTGGGCAGCTGCGCAACAGGCGCAACTCGATGCAGACAGAGCTATGGCGCAGGGCCTGTTGGAAGAAGAAAGGAGGGTTAGGGAAATGAGAGAATTGAGAGAGCGTGAAGAGAGAGAGAGGACTAGAAAAGCAATTGAGCTAGCAAGACAAATAGCGGCGAGAAGGAAAGCCGAAGAAGAGATGAGTAGGGAGACAGTGGGGAGGACTACAAAGCCTTGCCCAGGATGTGGATGGGCCATTGAAAAGAATGAAGGATGGTAAGTTACCGCTATTCTCCTTAATAGGCGAGGAAAGAGAGAGATTGCTGACGCATTTATATAGTTCGCATATGACTTGTAAGTGGTGCTCTTGCTCTTCTTGGTTTAATTGTTTCTTCTCAAAATTTTCTTCATTCTGCTCCTTACTCCAGTTCCCATGGTGCGTACTTGCAATACACATACACCTGTCTGTATCAAAAGCATTTCTTCTGTTCCCTCTCTCCGTCTATCTCTCCTATATGACCCTTAGGAAAACTACTAAATCAGCGTTGTAACAGGTATCAAGTGCCGCTACGAATTCTGCTGGAGCTGCTATCATATCTGGAACACATCCCATAGCATTGATTGTCAAGGATAATTTGAACATGGCTATGGATTGGATTTGGCCTTGGGGCCGTATAGCTAGCTAACTGAGCTTACTAGGCGCCAAGTGTAATCACGAATTTTGCTACGAATGCGGCGCAGATCATAAGCGCATCATGGAGAATGATAACAGTATACATGATGATACCTGTAGGTTTCATCCTAGACAACTGGGAGAGTTAGATGGACAGCGATGGGATGACAGCGATGAGGACGAAGAGGATGAGGACGAGGATGATGATGATTCATTGTCAGTGTTTGGATCTAGCGGGCATAGCGATGGCATATAAATGTTTGATTTCAGTAGAGGAATTTTATATACCCTTCTAAGGATAATATACTTGGTCGTTTATAGAACGTGCTTGTCAACTCATAAACATTCAAATTCAACCGATCAAAAAAATAAATCCTTCCAACCAGAGAGTATAGGTTTCAATTCTATAAATGCCCTAAAAACCTTAATCTCAGACATGATCTCAGTCATACACACACGTATATAGTATATGGTATCCCTCCTCCAAATGGCCAAAAAATAAATAAAAATAAAAATAAAAATAACTCTGGCTCTCACTTCGTGCACTCAAAAAGCAGAATTCAAATAGCAGTCAGTTCCTTCAACCGCCTCTCCAACTCAGGTACCTGCCTCAACTTCACGTCTAGCTCCTCTTTCTCATCCTCCAATCTGAGACGCCTCTCAGCATCAAGCTTTGTAAAGACATAATTGCCTTGGCCATCAAACTGCAGGATATGTGTGTGGTATTTCCATAAGCTGCGACGGTGGCTGACTGTCAAAAGCGTGATGCCGAGAGACTTAGCATTATCATACATGACCTTTTCGGTATCGAGCGTGACGCTGCTTGTGCACTCGTCAAGGATAGCATATTGGGGCCGGTGATAGAACAGGCGGGCCATGGCAATCCGTTGCTGGAGGCCGCCGGAGAGGACGTCACGCCACTCAGCTTCAGCATCCCAGCCTTCGGGATAGAGCTCGACGAGATGATCTAGACCAAGAGTATTGAGGATAGATAGAAGATCGGAATCATTGACGCCCTTGGAGCGCATCTGGCGCAGAGAGTCGGGATAAATGATTTGCTGGCGAAGAGAGCCGCGGGATAGATATGGGCGTTGGGGGAGGTAGAAGATGGAGGTGAAGGGAGGCTTGTACACGGTGCCTCCGTAGACGGGCCATAGTCCACCAAGAATGCGGAACAATGATGACTTCCCACAGCCGTTGGGGCCAACGACAAGGAGATGGTCGCCGTGGGAGAGTGAGAAGGAGAGGGCCTTGACGAGAACATCACCGTTCGGCGAGATGATAGGTCTATGGCAATGCGGTCAGTAGGTACTTTATTTATAAACGGAACCCCGGGCTTAAAGGGACGGATGACGAGGGTTTTCTGACTTACACGTCCTCGAATTTGATATAGTCTTTGCTTTCATGGACAGTGCCGCGACCCTTGAGAACTGCCTCGTTATTTTCTGTTCCGGAGGAAGAGACGAGCTTTTTCTCAAAGTGACCCATTTGAATGTCATCCATGACGTTGAGCAGGGTGGCAACTCGGGATGTGTATCCTGCTAGTTCCATAACTTCTCTGTAAGAGAACATGATCCTACCAAAGGCGTCAGATGCGGAGAGGAGCATTCGACGGTTCGTCACAAAAGCCTCAGTCCTATCTCCCATGTTCATGACAAGCTGGCCAGGAAGCTTGACAAAGACAGGAACGCTACAGAGTAGCAGACCCAGAGCACCCCAGAAGTATTTAATTACAAAGTCCTCCATGAAGCCGTGGTAGAAGCGCCGTCGAAGTATGTAATTCACGTGCTTGATAAGTGTGAAGTAGCCCTTATCCAAAGTATCCTTCTCAGCGATTTGACCTCCATACAAGGCGATTTCTTCGCTGTAATCGATCAGGCGAGAATGCTGGAAGCGAAATTCTCCCTCTAAACGAGCTTCGTCGGCAACGTATTTGCCAAATGGTGGTGTTAAAACACGCATGAGGTTCGCCGAAAGCTGGACTAGTAATGACATGAAAATAACGCCTTCGCTTCCAACACTCTTGGATAAAGAATATGTGTATATGGTCTGGCCCACAAAAAAAAAAAAAAAAAAATTTGAGCCCAAAAAAAAAAAAAAAAAAAAAGAAAGAAAGAGCGTCAGCTTCGAACATTCCTTTTGAGATGAAAATGATGGAAGAAAGAAGAGACATAACAAACCATATCGAGGGCCGGCTTGGCAAGATTACTGTACAGCTCTGCCAGACTATTAGAGAACTTTGAGACATCGACAGCGATGAGCTGATCAGGGTTCTTTATGCGATCGTCAAGCGCAGAAATGCCGTAGAACGTCAACTTGGACAAGTATTTGTCGTGAATATGTTGCGTTAATCTGGTCCGATACTGCAGAGATAGCTCGGCTTGGTGGTAGGAAAGCTGCGCAAGCCATTGATTAGCTCGCCCTGACGGAACAAAAATCTAAGGAAGAGAAGAGGCGGTAGTAGCTTACCATGGAGTTTGTAAAGGTGGCGGGCACAGCAATTAGCATCCACCAGACAATGCGCTTCAAGAATTCCTTGCCATTGCCCTTGACCAAGGCTTTGACGATGGCACCGTCCATTTCCGCAACACGTACGCTAATAAGCGTTCTGAGAACCAGGAAAAAGCTGTGGCTAGCCAACATTCTTGCTTCCTTAGTCCGCCAGCCTGGCACCACGATCTTTGCCAGGCGCATCAACGACCTGAAGAATTCGCGATTCAGGGCGACCTTCTTTTTTGGTGTTTCCTCGGAGCCGGCTGTTACGGTTCCTTGGCGAGCCGCTCGCTGAACCGCCTCGCGTGCGGATGCAGCTTTTTGTTCTAAGATGGCATGGCGAATACGGTTGGCGAGAGCCACGAAGAGGGAGATCCAGATGGCACGCGAGATGCGCGTTCGGTGCTTGACGTATAGCCGAGTGAGATCGGAGATGATGCCGCGAATGGTGCGATCCTTGGATAGAGCGAGTTTTGATTGCCAGGCCATGGCTGCTGGAGAGATACAGCACCAAGTGCTACTTCGTTCTCGTCAAAAGGCCGGCGAGGGAGAGCTCGTGCTCGGCTTTGTCACCTAACGTCAATGACGCAGCGCATTGGCCGGGGCCTCGAGTCGCCACAATTGAGAGTCGGGACGCAGCTTGACTCGGTTATCGCGGGTGAGGCTCCTCAAAGGCTGAGATGTCGTTGTAGTTGGTTGAATCAGTTGTGAATAATGTATCATCCACCGAAGCACTGCTTGGTGATGACATTCTCATCTAACAGAATGTTGCAAATAAAGGCACCCGAGAGTGGAGATCGACTCAGTGACCCTCGGCCTAGCAATAGCAAATCAATAGGTCGTCGCTTCCCCAGACTTCAGCGCCACAGCTCCCATTGAAGAAACAAAACCCCGGCATGTGATTGTTAGTGTTAGCCACGAATGTTCAAATCCACCAGCCACATTTGTGGGGAGGGGTTTTATTTTTACGTCCTTTCATCCAATTATCGCGGGGTGGCGAAGTTCCTACTCTTGACATTTTCATATCCAGAGTCAACAGCATAATACTTGTACAATCTGCAACTCTAGCAAAGATGGCCGACGACGGACTTTCAATATACGATGAAATCGAAATCGAAGACATGACTTTCGACGAAGCTCTTCAACTATATCATTACCCTTGTCCTTGTGGCGACCGGTTTCAGATCGCTCTCGATGATTTGCGTGATGAACAGGATATTGCCGTATGCCCTAGCTGCAGTTTGATGATTAAAGTCATCTTTGACCTCGTAAGAAACCCTAAGAGACATTTTATGACGGATGATCCGTTAACATAAAAGCAGGATGATTTACCCAAACCTCCTTCTGCCGGCAGCTCTGGCGGCCAGATACCCATAGCTGCCTAGAAGGTCATTATCCCCTAAGATTTCCTGGATAAAACAGCTACACCTTCTATCAATAATAGCACGAGCTCACACTACTCAAATATGTATAACGTCAATGGTGCTATAATGGCAGTCCTAAGGAGACTGTTCGAATCAGCCGGTCGAAGAAATTCATTGCGATAACTCCTACTCCGTACAAAGCAACAAAGTAGACGACAGTTTCCAATGACGAATCGAAGTCGCCTTTAGCATCAAGTTCCACGATAGAATATCGGCTTATTGAGTCGATCATTCTGGCAAATCTTACTCATTCAGATGAATGAATGAACGCTATGAGTGCCATGAAAAGTTATCATCTTGTGCAACGCACGATTTATTGACGCCCCAAATATCACTCGAAACAGAGATGAGATGCGCCAGCAGCGGTCCTTCTCACGAATGTTACCATTAGTCTAAGCTTCCGAGAATGCATCTGCATCTCTCACCAGAGCCCTATGAATATACACTACATCTCGTCCCAACACATACAGGTCCACAGATCTTCTCTATCCACCACATATTATAATATTGTCAAATCAAGAACCTTTCAGCAAAGTTGTTGTCTTGTTCAGTGTGCATGGTCGCGCGTGAAATTTGTCGATTACAATTACTTTATTAATAGTTGTACTCCGGTCCATTCAAAGTAGAATGGATTTCAAGACCCGTGGTATCTTTGTTCTTCAACGCCAGTGTCCTGCCTGGGACACACTCTATACGTGGCGCGCATATCGTCCAGCGTCATTATTCATAACACCCTTTTGCCCCCTTCTATAACATGATCAATCCCATGATACAAAATCCTATTAACCCAGCCATAGAGCTTTGCATCTGCTGTGGAATAGCACCACCGGTTACGTGACTGGTGGGTGTTGTGGTATTCTGCGACTCTGTAGGTGCTAGACTGCCAGCAAATGTGGCTTCATCATTGTTAATAAGGGAATTTTTTTAACCTGGGGGGATAGAGGATATCTTACTCGTCGCATTCGGGAAACTAGCAGACCGCGTGACGCCATTAGAGGTAGAAGCATCGTAAGAACTGCTGTCTGTCGCCGCGACATCGCTATCCGTCCAGCTTGATGATCTTGTTACGGATGCTGAGATGGTAGGTACAGAAATAGCATTTGCACTTGGAAGTCCGCTCTCGGTGTCGATAGAGACATGCTGTGCTGTCGATAAACCAATAATGGCTGTGGCACTTTCTGGAAGGGCGTTTGCTGTTGTGGTTGCTACAGCGCAAGCAAATACGAAGAACTTGGCTGAACGCATCGCTGTTGATTTTCGAAGTCGGGAGATGGCTAAATCTTGGCAAACGGCTGCTGTACTCGACACGGAGAGGATGATATTAGATCTGATTTTTGCGATTGACAGCGCCAGGCTGATAGCAAGAAATGTGAGTCGGTGCTATAACACCGATACAGCCATAGAAGACGAGGGCGAATGCTCAACCGGGTAATTGCGACAAGAGGCGATTGCTACTTCAACGCCTTTTTAACCAGAAGAAATAAGACGAGGGTTCGCGCATCGTGGAGAGCGCCCGCCTCTTGTTCATTGTGGATAAGGCGACCTACTGGTAGTATGTATGCCTTGTGTGAATTGCAACAAGGAGCTAATTGCAAATTACACCTAGACCCGCGGATGCGACCAACAAGGCTCCAGTTTGTCCGCCAAAAAAGGCTTGGTTTTGCTGCTTAATGTCGCAGGGACTAGGATGATTAGTGCAAGGTGCGCGTCGACGACCCATCGCCGATCTATCCAGGAGTACCACAAGTGGCCAGCCAGCCAGCTGCTGGTGGGGACGAATGGCGTTGCAGGTCTTGTCACGAATAGGTCATCAAGTTTTAAAAACACAAGAGTACGGAGCACGGAGTAGCATCACATTCGATGGAACTGTTTGCTGCGTCATAACGCGATGGAGCAAACCAAGATTATACTGTATGTATGAGTCCGTTTATAGCTCTTGGTGGTACGATGATTTGTTCTGCCTCATACAGTAACGAAGCGACAAACGATTTGATATGAAACCCTGACATGGATATAGCCATCCACAAAAAGAAAAAGAAAGAAAAAAGGTTTCCTACAAACCACTAACAACGGCTTAAGTGAATCTCTGCTGCGTACGGATCTCGTTGGAGAACAAGAGAGAAACTACAGACTACCTAGTTGTTATCTACGGCCGGTCCACATTCTCAGAGGCGCTTGGACTTATTAGCCCCTGAGCCAGCCAAAGGCACCATTTCTCTGCTGCGGGTCATGGGATGGGGATTGCAATCACTTTGCAAGCGAGCCGATGAAGTTTTCCCTGAGAGACGGCTAATAGTGTTTATACCAAACGCGCGACCCACGGAGATTTCGAATTTTTTTTCTGTTTAATTTTCCTAGCCTCGCCCATATTTCGCCCCTCTTCGCGCGCCAAGAGTAAGTACATGGGCTCGCTCTTGTGCTGTAAGAAAAAAGCTTGGTCTGGCATGATGCATTTTCATCACATTCTAATAGTAGTAGTAGATGGGGCATTTGATAAAGTATCCAAGTTCTACTTGTACGTGTACGAGTACCTTGTGACCGTGGAACCTTGCTCAACTCCGTACAATTATGGTCTCTAAATTGGATCACAGCGACTTACAAGTACAAGTAAGCGTTTCTAATTCGACTTCCTTGGGACATCACCGCAACAAATCTGCAGGGCTCTTAGGAAGCATCCGCTTACGAGTACTTGTAGCTCCAGCACGACGCATATCAGCAAGATTATGATTGTTGATCACACTTTTAACGATGCAATGGAGCCGAGTAGCATGTCAAATAAGAGGCTGGCACCAGGTATTATTTTACAAGCGATATTAGTGAAAAAGTTTTATAAACCAACGCGCCGTTGGCTGGAGGCTTTTCAAAAAAAAAAAAAAATAAAAAAAAAAAAAAAAAAAAAAATTCAACCAAATTTTTCAGTCTCGAACGAATTGTAGCCGCGTTCCCACATAGCATGGACTACTTGAATGTTCGTTCTCTCCGCACATACCTACTGTACTTGCACAACTGACTTGTACAGCCACATACTGTACTTTATACAAGTACGGGGTACTAGTATAATACTACGGTGTGTTGTTGAGCACAAGCTTTGACTAGGGAAGAAGGGGTGGTCAGAAAGGGGCGTCGCTAAAGGAACGGCGTCTCCTGAAGAGAGCCCACACCGACCAACGGCCGAACATGGCATTTGTTATAATTGAAACCCATTACATACATACTTCTTTACGGTGTAATACTCGTAGTAAGCGGTGCGGAGCATACAAGTAAGAATATTCTATCACTGCTTAGCTGGCCGTCAAGTTGTCCATAAGCTCACCCGCTTGCATGCATACAAGTAAGAAGCTTCAGCAAAGAACTAATAAAGGCATATTTGTAAGCTTCACACCGTAGTGGTCAAGTACGCGTAAATGCAATGCAATGCAATGCTTCTAGAAGCCAAAACTTTGTGAAACAAATGTATTGTCTCTAAACCGTCTTTCTCTAGCATTTTATTTTATTCTTCATCCGTAAAAAAAAAAAAAAATACAATGAAAATAAAAGCTCCCTCCCGAAGAGTGCAAAGTAATTCTCAAGATCAAACCTCAACATTCTCGAAGAAAAAAGTCGGCGAGCCAGGGACTGCATTCTCGGCAACGGGCACGGAAATTTCCACTTCCTTCCCGTCATCCAGTCGAACACCCTTCTTACCGCCCTCTTCTACCACCAATATGTCACAAACCGACAGACCTGACGTTCGCTGTAAGCCGGGCACCATCTGAATCAACGTCTCTTTCTCGTCAAATGCCAATTTCTGTTCCAAGACTACACTAGCAGGCTCGCCCGTCTGCAGGCGCTTCTTCAGGCCCTGCACAAACGGCATGGCCTTCTTCATTTCGCCCATCTTTGCAATCTTGCCGTTCAGAGCCTTGTCGTCAACAGACTTGGTCTCTGCGTCCCACAACTCCTTAAGCAGGTCAATGTACTTGGCCTGCCACGCCGGGAACCTGGCGGCCATGTAAATGGTCAGCTTCTTTGGCTTCTTGGGGTCGAATGACACCTCCTTGCCCTTGGCCTTCTTCTTCAGCTGCTGGCCCTCGGCAGAATTAATGTTCGAAGCAGTGCTTCGAACGTACTCTCGCTTAGCTGATAAGGCGGCATCAACTGCAGGTACTTCGGGGAATCTCGCATTATGCACGGTGGAGCCCTTCTTCAACACTTCCAACCAGATGTATTCTGACCAATGAGGGGCGATAACAGCCATTAGCAAGGCCTGTAGCTCAATGTACCTAAATACCAATTCCTTGTGCATCTTGATACCGCCAGCGGCGCAAGCTTCGCGATAGAAGTCACGAGCACTGCTTAGCTCGTACAGGGAGGCCTTTAAGGCCAGCTTGTAGTTAGTTAAACTGTACTGCTCGACTGCCTCTTTCGCGCAGGCATTCATCTCGTTATTGAAGAGGCCATCCTGGAAGTTGTTGATCTCGCCGGTACGCAGCTCGTCCTGTTCCTTGACCCTCTCCTCACACCATTCGCGCAGAGTGAACAAGCGCAGAATGTTGTTGTCGGCAACATCTTCTTCAAAATTGGCATCACTGACACCATCGCCAGCGTCAGCCAAAGCAATGCGAGACGCATCGGCACCGTATTTTTCAACCATTTCTTTCAAGGTCATGAAGTTACCAGTGCTCTTGCTCATCTTTTCGCCGTTCAACATCAAGTGCCCATTGGCTCGGACACCACGTGGCCAGTATTCCGGTGGGAAAATGGCTAGATGGATGTACAGGAAGAATGTCAAGTGATTGGGGATCAAATCTTTTCCTGAACTTCGTAGATCCAGCGGATAAAAGTATTCAAACTCGCGTCGCATGCTCTCCAAAGTCTCGCGAGGGATGCTAGAGTTGGCTATCACCTCCTCTGACAGGTCGCGGCGGCAGAAGACGGCGTCCCAGACCTCGTCTGTCATCTGCTCGGGGCCGACGTTACCAATGCCCCTAGTACGGCCGAACAAATCTTTGTGTAGGTAGTGAGCAATGGTGTAATAAGCCATGTAGATGGTTGAGTCGCTCAAGCTCTCAACCAGGAACTGAGGGTCCCAAGGCAACTTTGATCCCAGTCCGAATGATCGAGCACAAGCCCACTGGTTCAGCCAGTTGAGCACGCCCTCAAAGCCATTCTTAGTCTCAGTAGTCCAAGTCTCCATACCCTTTCCGTCGGCATTCTCAACCCACTTCAAGGCAGTCTCCTTCCAAGACTGCTCGCCATAGTCCAAGTACCACTGATCCATCAACGAGACGATACAGTCATCGCCAGATCGACTGACGACCTTGCGTTCTGGTTCTGAGTAGGCAAAGGCCTCGCCGGCCTCAATTAATTGAGCCCTAACCTTGGGCTTGGCAGTCTCGACTTTCTCGCCCTTGAAATCACCAACTTTTAAAATACCTTGATAAAATCCTTCCTTGTACGCTAATTCTTTGGCCTCCTCTAGCTGCTTGGTATCCTTTGGCGATGCAATCTTCAACTTCTTCACCAAGAAAGGTGCACACAAATCGCCGTAAGATGGGGTTTCGATAATGGGATGAATCTCCAACTCAGCCCACTCTTTCTGAATGCCGTAGTAATCAGCCTTCTTGGCCAGCTCGGTCACAGTCGCGAAATCGTCGGGACTATCTGATGGAACAGAGGTGACGACACCCGTACCTTTGGTAGGTAAGACTGTCTCCATGGGCAAGACTCTGACGCCCTCCTTATGCAGCGACAGAGGAGCATTGACCAAAGTTCCAACAATGTCAGAACCCTGGATTTCAGCGGCCTTTTCAATAGAGCCTTCCTTGGCGAAGATACCCTGGTAAGCCATGTTACGAGCAGCTCTTTCGGTGATAACAAAGTAGCTGTTATCATCAACCTTGAAGACGCCGTAGGTCAATTTAGGGCCGACAAAGCAGCAGGTTTGTCCATACATTGTCTCCGGTCTTAAAGTGGCAGGAACCAAGAAAACATTGGCGCCGTCTGGGATTTTTCCCTTAATGGTCTCAGCAGCCTTGGGCGCCCACTCCAAAACCTTCAGCTTCAAAGCAGTGTACTCTTGAGGGTTAACCGCCTCTCCCTCAGCACGATCGTGGTCCATGCACGGCTGGCCATCCTTGATAGAGTAGATGGTATATCGCTTGCCAAACTTGATCTTGTTCAGCTCTTTCAAACGGTTCATCTGCCAGCGCACAAATGAATCATAGTAAGGGTTGGCATCTGTCGTAACAAATGATCGTCGCCAGTCAATTCTCGCACCAAAACTCGTCAAATCCCTGATGGCCAAGGGAGGAAAGTATTTCAACCAGTATTGAGAATCAGCGAACTTGTGAATCTCTTCGTTGGCAATACCGATAGCTTGCATGATTTGAAATTGATATTTCATCTTGACGGTCTTGGCATTGGCTTTGCTTTTGTTGGTGGTGAACTTGGTCACATCCTCCTTAATCTGCTTAACAGCGGGCTTCGGCTGCTCTTCTATAACTGATTCTTCCTCCTTGTAGCCGGAAAAATCCTCGCCGAACAGCTTAATCTCATTGACTAGCTTGTCTGCGCAGGCTTTGATGGGCATACCAGTGCAGTGGAAACCCATGGGGAACAGCGCTCGTTTGCCCTGCATTCTAGCAGTGCCCACGGCAAACTCGACCTTGGTGGCTGAAAAGGTGTGACCAGCATGGAGGGTACCATTCATGTAAGGATATGCCATAGTTCCAAAGAATTTGGGCTGTTTTTCGCGCAGTTCGGCCGCTGAGATGGAGTGAAAAGGCACTTCGGTTGTCGTAGGAGCATTCGTCTGGAAGATGCCATCGTCTTGCCATTTTTTTTGATATTTCTTCTCCACGACAATCAGGGAATCACGTTTTTCGGTCTGCCTGTAATTAGTATGTACATTTAAAAAAAAAACCCGTTACAAATGCGATGTGTTCGCGTACCCCTTTCAATTCCTTGGTCTTGGAGATTGTCAAGGCCTCCATGGCCTTTGGCACTGAAGTCGTCGCCATATTTAAAAGAAGTATGATTCTTATGCTAGGAAAAGACAGAAACCGCAGAAAATTGGCTTTATTTATGCTTCTCCCACAACTGCCCCCTTTGACTCACTTGCACAGGATAATACAATCTGGTATTTTCCTCCGTGGATTGACTCACAGCAAGCTGGATTAATTGGCGGGGGTTCAGATTTCAAGCCGAACAGCGCACGAGGAGGGGTGAAAAGTGATTGGCGGGGCGTTTTTTTTTCTCGAACAAAGCTGTGGCGTTAAGATGAGGCTGTGCAGTGGCTTCCCCCACCAGCCAATTCATTCCAAATTCCAAATTCGGCTTTTATAGGCATTCCTAAGGTGCTCGCACTTTTATCGGCTGCATTAGCAGTGTCATCCTCACGCCGATATCTTAATACTCTGCGTCATCCTCTATAATAAGAGGAATCATCTTCCCTGCAGCGTCATATTTGAAAGATGCTGCCAACTCTCGTCAGGCGATTGGCTCAATCAGCCAAGGAGCCCCTAATTAAAAGAGCTGCCTTGACCATTGCAAATAATCCATACAAGGCTCGAAAAGTGTGGCCACCTGACTTCAAAGAGTTAACTCATCAACAGCAACTTCGGTTTGAGAAGAAGTACAAGCGTCGTATCTTCCTCGCCAGCCGATCACCAAGATGGGAGAAGGGTGTCAAGTATGCGCAATTTATAACAATTGCAGGTCAGTTTGTTTTCTAAACCTATCCTAAACCCAGCGTATATGAAATGCACATAAGGCTGACTGTGCGGACAGCCGCGCTGGTGTGGCTTCTATTCTACTCCGAATTCGAGTGGTGGGGACAAAGGTATAAGCCGTCTGAAGAGGTTTGTCTTAATAAACTGCACAAGACTGTTGCCAATGCGCTCACACGGAGCTTTAGATACGGAAACATGCCGCCAACCTCTTTGGCGTTCTCGACTCCGAAAAGCGATATGAGCGCCGGAAAGACGCTCCAGAAGTAAATCCGTCCCCACGAAACCCAGAATCAAAATGAGTTGTATGATAAATGCTGTCCGATATATGTGATATATAGTGTTTGTACATATGGCGCCCGGCTTGATACCCGTGTTTGGGCAAGAGGGAGAAAAAAAGAAATTGTATGCATAGGCTGGCCATAGTTCCTTCTATCCAACCCTTCTCCTCGCAAGGGCCATGGTATCATTATTATGACCTCCCCGTCCAAGTAAAGTTACCACCAATACCGATACCTGAGCCGATCGTACTACGTCCTTCATTGACTGGCCGCTTGGCGACTGTTCCTTGGGCTCTGACTCCGGCGACAATACGATCGAGGCTCGTCTCGACAACTACGCCCCCGATAATCATTTCTGACAGAGTCGCATGTAGAGTTTCGAAGTTGAAGATGAGGTCAAGCTCACAGACGTTCTCGAACAACTTATCAAGCGCCTCGACGTATACTTGTATTAAGTCGATCAAAGCTAGAGGTGACTCCGTCGACGTTGAGATGATGATGAAAAAGAGGGTAGCATAATGACGATATGTCACCAGCGATGGCACGTCATTCTGCTCTTCGGTTGAGCTATGCGACGTGCTAGAAGCAGCAAGGAGCGGAGGTAGAGGTAGAAAGTTGCAGGAACCTGACGGACGGTTCGACACGAGAGTGAATATCTCGGATATCAAGCGCTGCTGGATGCTGGTGTCCTGTAGATGATGATGAATAAGAGCCTTGCCTCGACCTGGGATATTTCATATGATATGGGCGGCATAGTCGCAACTCACCAGCTGGGTGTAAAATTTGGTAAGCCGAGGCTGACCTTGGCCATTGAAGACCAAAAACGCGTTAATCATGGTCGTGAGGCGAGCGTCATCGTCGCTTAGAAACCTAATGGCGGGATGTTGACAGAAGAGACAGTGGCATGGTGGGGTTGACAAGACAGTGAAGCTTAGAGTTGACGTGAGCTAGAAAATATGACTAAGCAGGAAGAACTTTGACAGTACTTAAACCGCAGTGCAAATGCAAAGAATATTGCAAGAAAGCAGACAAGCTTAAGAAGTAACTTCTAAGTTACTTACTAAGAATATGTGCCTACCCTCAAGTATGGGGTACATGCGCCATGAACTATAAACTAACAATCAAATCCCTTCAGCATCGAGCTCAATGATTAGCTCCCTCGGCACTCTACTTTTTGCTCCTCTTCATCAATCCCTTTCATTTAGACGGTAATTAACGGTAATTGACGATCTAGCTAGAGGATCTGCGTCTACTTTCACCAAGTCCATCAAAGAGCCAACCGCGAAACCGGATATTTTGCATCTTCAACTCAAAATCCCCCCAAAGCCAGGGTCCTTTCTCTCTCTTCCCCACCAAAATGGCATCATCAAGCATATCAAGACATGGCCTCAGTCAAGCCCCTCGCCTTCTTGGACGAGCAATGCGCAGTCCCAGAATAGTTCCCGCAAGCTTCCATCTACCCCCGGTAATAGCTCCCTCAACCGCGGGATTGGTATTCCAGCGGCGGCAATTCTCGGCGCAGACGGGCTTGCGCAAGGGTATCATGCCAGACACCTCCCACCCGGACAAGGCTGCCTCGGGGACAGAGACGACGTATGTGGCTGCTGAACTCTCCGAAGATGAGTATCATAACCTCTCAAATGAGTACCTGAATGATCTTCTTGAGAAATTCGAGACCCTTCAAGACAATGGCAGCCCAATAGATGTGGAATTTTCAGTCAGTCACCACCCGTTTTATCGAAATCACTACTACTACTACTACTACTACTCAAGTCTTTCACTAACCATCTTGGACAGTCCGGCGTCATGACCGTCACCATAGCAGGCAAGGGCACATACGTCATCAACAAGCAACCCCCAAACAAGCAAATCTGGCTGTCATCGCCTCTTTCCGGACCAAAACGATACGACTTCTGCGTTGCTAGCGAAGGGCAAGGAGATAAAGAGGGCACTGGGTTAGGGACATGGATATACTTGCGCGACAACTCCAGCTTGGATGAACTTATACTAAAGGAAATCGAAGCGGACTTGTGAGATTCACCGAACAACTGGAAATGATAAAAAAAAAAAAAAAAAAAAAAAAAAAAAAAAAAGAAAGAGAAAAAAAGCTAGCGTTAGCATTGGTTCTGATATGCAATCGTCAGAACGCTTTGGAGAGAATGCGATAATAGAGGGCGCATGTAATCTATTCCACTCTGTACTATTAAACGGCGGCAGAATACTGGTGGCCAAGTAGAAATTGTATTGCATTACTTTTTTTCTTTCTTCTACTTCTGTCTCTTCTAGATTATGGAATTCCTTGATATGTGTTATGCCACTTCACAACTCATTCCATCCTCTCACAACATAAGAACTCCTCTCAGCTTCCCAGAGGGTTTAAAAAAAAGTCTCACCGCAGACAAAGCCCCATGCTCTTATTGAGCATCGCAACCGTCATATCATAATGCTGCATCGCATCCTCCTGCAACTGTCTCACATCAGACCTACAAGTCATCAGCATCAGCATCAGCGTCATCATCCCTTCGTTCTAAGCAATCATCATATTCCCATCCCTCATTCTTAAAAGATAATACACCAGAAACCGTAAGCTAAGAAAGGAGGTGGTAAGAAAGAAATAAATAAATAAACAAACAAAGAAAAATGCACTCACTTCTGCTTGCTCTCATTCAAAGCCCTCTTCCAACTTCTCAGCCTCCACGACTTGTCCAGCCTCACTCTTATCAAATTCTTCAGAATTCTATGCTCCAATCCCCTCTCCCTCGCCGCCGCTTCCAAAAACCATATCGTCCTCCTCACGCCTTCTCCATCAAAAACTGCATTGCGTTCTCGGAACGCTGCCCGGAGCTGATCTCGTGCAACGTATCGCGCCGGCGTCGAATACAGCACGGCGCGAAGGAGCCCTCGGTAGAGGCGCCGGTATGCCTGTGTTATGTCTAGTTTGGATGGGGCCACGGCTGTCATTATGTTGCTATTAATTTTGTGTTGTTTTGTGTCTTCATGGCTCCTCCGGTTTTTGATATAAAAGGCTCTAAGGTTTGAATGGAAAAGAAGCACGCATACCCGTTAACTCAGGTGCTAGTAGCAAAACTGAGTACCTTGGATTTTACACTGTGTATTTTAGCATTCATCGCACGGAGTATTAAGGTGAAGTTCGTTCTGGTGTGATTCAAGATGCGTTCTTAACGCCGCGACGTCTTGTATACCCCATCGTTTACCCAAAGTCTGTATTTAATAGATGTTATTAATTCTTGAGGTTGAATATAAACTACTCGGACAGGTACCAGAGAAGTTTTCTTACGGATAGTTGCACAGATGTTGTATTATCATCTGCGATTGAGGACAATATACTTCTCATCTAGGCATGTTTCCAAATCTCCTTCGACTTAGCTCATGAGGCATCTCCATGGAAATCCAATGCCCTTCGTCCTCGTGGTCGTCCTACGCGCCGTTTCTTCTTATTAAAGGTCCGATTCGTGTAATCTATGCCCATCTTATGTACTAAAACCAACCCCCTTATGCTGGTAAATAGTCTAGGCTGAGCAGTACCCAATGAGGCGAAAAGTGTAGCAGTTTTTCACGCTCTGTCGTCTATATGCAAAAAGAAAAAGCCCAAAGAAAAAGAAGAAAATCTATGTGGGTACTCAAAAATTAAGACAACACTTCTCAATTATCATTGCGACTCCCTTCATCTTGCTGGTCAAGTGGAGCGTATCGTCCTTGCCCACTGCTCGAACTGCCGGAACGGCCACGATTGACAACTCTCGATAGCCATCCACTAATGCTTCGGTCTTCACCGCCACCTTGAATGGCAGACTTGTTATCATCGACATCTGGGGGGTCAAGTGAGAGCCCGGGAATGGGAGTCGTTGAGCGGAACGGAGTACGCCCGGACCCAATGGGAGAGCCGCCCCGGATAAGCGACCCGGTTTCCGCATGAATGGACGGAGTAGCCACAGTACTGGCATCGCCAAAAATTGAATCCATATCCTCCAAGCGAACTCCACAAGTCTCTGGGTAGACAAAATAGACTGGCAGACTGAATCAGCAACTGATTGAGGAGAAGTGATCAAATGGGAAAAAAAGAAAAAAAAAAAAAAAAAAAAAAAAAAAAAAAAATAGTATCAACGCGCTAGACTTACCAATCACAAAACTAGCAGCACAGAAGAAGGCATGGACAAGATACAGGCGCCACTTTATCCATTCTTGAAGAATTGGTGTCATTTCGCCAACGAGCCAGTTAGCGGCCCAATTCGTAGCTGTTGACAAACTGGCACCCTTGGAGCGGATGCTAAGGGGTAGGATTTCGGGAGGGTAGAGCCAGGGAATCGGGCCCCACGAGTAGCCAAAGGCAGCATTATAAATCATGACAAACAGGACGACCATCCTGGGAGTCCACTTGATATCAAGATAGAGAAAGTAGGAGATAAGAGACAGGGAGATGGCCATGAAAACGGCGCCAGTAAGAAGAATCATTCGTCGGCCCCATCGATCAACGAGGTACCACGGCGGAATAGTGGACAGGAAGTAAGTGATGCCGTTCAATCCCGTCATGAGGACAGCGTCATGGCCAACCCAGCCGGCAGACTCGAAGACGTACGGGGCATAGTATGAGATGACATTGATGCCGTTGAGCTGCGCCAGAGCCTGCGCAGACATTGCAATGAAGACGCGAGTGCGATATCGCCGGAACATCTCGGCGTAAGACCGCTCGCCCTCCTGGCGCTGGATGAGGACGCCCATCTTGATCTCGCGATACTCGTCGCGTGCTTTGGCATTATGGATATCGCCGCCACCGTAGAGGTTAGCAATAACAACCATGCCTTCTTCATCGTGGTCATTGTCTAGAAGCCATCTACAGATAAAAACGTTAGCATCTCACAGATAGACGGGGTGAGTGAGGTTTATATATGGAGAACAGTGGCTCATTACCTGGGCGATTCCACGATGATCAAGCTTCCCAGTCCCAGAAGGGCGCCCATAATGCATTGCATCATGAGGGGGATACGCCACGACAAGTTGCTCTCGATAAACCCGCAGCCGTAATCAACCCACACAGAAGTGGTATAACCAATGATGTTGCCAGAGAACTCGATACAGGCAAGCTTGCCACGGTTGTGAGGCGGAGAGATTTCAGACTGGTAGACTGGCACAATGGTAGAAAGCATACCAACGCCAAACCCGGCGATGATTCGTCCGACCATCATCATTGCCATTGTTGTTGCGAGCGTCTGTAGAGCTCCTCCGACAAAGAAAATGCAGGAGCCATATAAAATAGTCCGCCGCCGGCCAATGATGTCACCGACACGGCCAACCATGAGAGATGAAATAAACGCCCCGATTTCGAGGATGGCAACCATTGTCCCTACCTGAGCCTTTGATGGGTGGTCAAAGTAGTCAATGAAATACGGACCTCTGGAGAAAGGAATGTCAGTCCGTTTCATGGATGATTATGTCGACCGGATCACCAAAAAAGAAAAAAAAGAAAAAAGAAAACCTCTAATCTTGGGAAAGGAAAGCCTACGTGATGATGCCCGACATAACGCCTTGATCATATCCAAAAAGAAACACACCCAGCGAAACAAATATGCTGGTGAAATACCTGCAGCAGGACGTCGTTAGTATAGTAGAACCCGCATTGGGACGTCCAAATAAAAGAAAATTGTAGGGCATACAGCAGGGCCTTGCCTGTAAGGCCATGGATGGAGCCTGAAGAGCCCGTCATGATGGAACCGATGCAGCGCTCTGCTCGAGACGGCGGTCGAGGACGAGCGTCAGGGATCTCGATGGCCTCTTTATCGATGAGCGACTGAGAAAACGAGCGATGATGCCGATGCGGCGACGGGTCGTCGATTCGGACCTTCTTATGAGACTTCGATGACGGCTTCAATTGTCGACGCTGGACACTAGCAAGTAATTCGTTCTCGATGTCCTCCGGAAGCTGGATGCGGACCGGGTCGTGCTCGTCGCCGTGCTGGTCGCCGATATCGCCGGTGTCAGTCCAGGACGAGGATGTCTCAGACTCGGATGACGGACGCTGGTGATGAGGGGCGCCGTATCCCCTGGCCGATAGAAGTGACGCCGATGGTGAGTCTTGGTCAAGATCTTGGTCGAGATCGGAGCGCGAAGGAAGCGTCCGGAGGGGGATGTTGGAAGGGAGCCGGGTCGACTTTTGTGGAGGAATGTTGGGTGGTTTTGGGGCTGATGAGCAGCAGCACCCGTCTGCAGGCTTTTGATTTTAAGGCACCGGGATGGGCGCGGTGGATCAAAGGAGGAGAGAGAGAAAAAAAAAGGGAAGCTGATGAACAAACGAACGGCCGCTGCGAGGTTGTTGTCGGCCCAGGGTACCTCCGTATATGGTCGGGTGACAGGGAGACCGTCTTGGTAAAACCTGTGTTCAATGGCTAGAGTCGAGTCAAGCGAAGCGAGACACCTTGGCAGCGCGGCTGCTAGGGAGGGGACCCGGTAGAGGTACTCAATCAAATGCTGTAAAAATACAGTAAAAATACAGCGAAAAACAGAGGCACGATGATGTCCAGATGCATGTACAGCTCAGGTCCGACGATGCGGCGATGCTCCAGACTGCCCGATGCAGATGACCCCAGTCCGTGAACCACGAGCCTCACGATACGTCACTGAGGGTCCCTTTTTAGGGCGGCAGCTGTGGTAGGTGTGGAGTTGGAGTTGACCTTGAAGGGTGGTGAGTGTGCCAGATGCACCACGATGGAGCGAACGTGAGGGAGGGGAACCGCTTAGGGACAAACAAGAAGATGGGTTAGACAAGTTTTCAGGTAGTAGCAGGCGAGCAGCTGGGGGGAGGGGGATGGATCTGATGTGATAGTCGTAGTTTTAATAGAGTAGCGAGAGACAAAAGACGGCTAGCAAAAGGTGGAGAGAAAGAAAAAGAGAAAGACAAGAGAAAGACAAAACGCCAAGTGGCGGACACGCGTGCTACCTGTGGCGCAGAAGTAGATTTTACTTGAAAATCTGGCTGAATAAGAGACAACTTGGCATTAAACACAGAAGCTACAATTTGTCGAGGGAAAGGGAGTTTTGCTGAGAGAAAGAAATTGGAAAATTTAAGAGGATAGATAGCGGACAGATCGCCCAGTCCAGTTGATTTAATTAGGACATCACAGGGCAGCCCGAGATGACGACCCTCCCTATTTTACAGCAGCTCTCACACCCGCCAGATCCGCACGATAATGCGCCTCTCAGGGGATGCCGTTTGCTAGGGGTAAAACACGTTTGGGCCTAAATAGTTCCCGTCTTTTGACAGTTTTCTTTTTCATTTCTTTTCTAAATTAGAGAGAAAATGATGATACTTTATTGCTAATATAAGACATGTCTATACGTCTTTTATGTATACACTTTGTACTGCCAGATTTCACCATCCAAGCACCCAAGCCCTTGGCACTCGATTCTCATCATCCTCCACTGCCCCAGTGATCGTCAGCACCTAACACCACCTGAGCCACACCAGCCATTAGGCAGGCAGGACAGCCATCCTGGAAGGATCCCGCTGATAGTATTATGTATGTAGTAATCTGTACTACATAACCTATTAAAACGCTGCACTCACGTGTAATTCCGCCCAGTCTCAAAGGGGGGCAGCGACGTCAGGAGACATCTCTAGAGAAGTTTCAGCGCAGATCAGCAGGTTTGCAAACTGAAGAGCCTACTTGACTGCTAGTGTGGTGGATGACATGGCGGTATATGCTCAGCTTGTGAACGAGCAGCCGGCTAACGTCAAAAGCCCGTTTCTACTCAAGGTATCTCCGGCCGTTAAATGGGATACATTCAACTCCTGCTGCCGTAGGTCGGCCTCGGCTTAGCTCGGTGGATGTTGGAGTGCCGTAGTTCACGATCCTAGCCTGGCTCCGAGTCCGGGCTCGGGTCCGTGTGTTCAGCCGGGGAAGTGGGGGAAGCAATTACATAAGTCGAATATTGAGTAACAGACTTGGAGAACTGGATAATAAATATCTTTAAATAATCTTCTTGCATTAGTAAATAACTTAATGATTAAGCTGAATGAATTGCATAGGTAGACACTTGTAAAAAAAGCCTGTTGCTGGTTGGTCGATCAGTCATGTCTTGATCCCAGTACATACATACTAGGTACCTATAAGCAGTATTGTACATATTGCACTCGGTAGGTCAGGCCGCTGCATGTAACATCAGGGCGGCCTGCGACTCTGGATAAGAAAGAAATGTGAAATGTTTGGTATCTGTAGTCACATGATCTTCACTGGGCCAGAGACAAAATGAGGAGAGGCTGAGGCTGAGGCTGAATATGCCATAGAAACCCAAGCGAGACAAGTTATCGCTCAAGTTGCCATTTTCCGAAAGAATGGTATTTGTGCAAGATAAAGTCTACCGCCTAAGGGGCATTCCTGAGCATCTGGATCGACTTGGCGTGGCCAATCTTGTCTGCACATTTATATCCGGCGGTGACCAGAGAGATGTCATCGTGGCATCGCTGGCTTTGGACTGCGAGCCATGGGTCAGGCAACGTACCAAGACAGCTACTTTATCCTTTAAGAAGCTTCCAGAAGCCGTCAGTAGTGATCCAACAGCAGGTGAATGGCCGTTACGGGTGCCTGCTTTAGCAAAACCGCTTCTCCTGGATGATACCTTTTTCGGGCTCTCGCCTTTAAATGATGTTCCAGAACATCAATATAGATATGAGTGAGTTGGCGTTGGAACAAAATCGCTCCATGTTGATATAGGTACCTAATAGCTTTGTTACCTTGAAGCTGCATTGTTTTATCGGGTCTTGCAAGCCATCCTATGGGCTCATGGCAGCCACATGGAAAAGATAAGTCTTTCATGTGGGTTCGAGACTCGCTCCCACACCTTATTCAGCATATCAAGTTCATTCTATACGGATACGATACAACTCTCTCTGGAAGCAAGTCCTTCCAAACAGTTTCAGACATTGCACTGAGCTTCATTCACGCTCTCCAACAGGGAGGATGGGCTGCACCAGGCCATAGACAGTTAATATTCTTCGCCCACAGCCTTGGAGGTGTGGTCCTAAAGGAAGCTTTCCGTATGGTAGCCGATGGTGGGGAGATGGATAAATCAATCTTAACACGCACTAAAGGAGTCATCTTCTTTGGTGTTCCGAGTCAAGGCTTAAATGTCTTGGATCTCCAAATCATGCTTAAAGATCAGCCAAATAAGCATGCTCTTGTCCAGGAAATCTCAACCGAATCATCATTTATAGAGACTTTGGAAGAGCAATTTTCAGGAATCTCTCATCTTCGAAAAATTAAATTGCTTTGGGCGTATGAAACCGAAACAACTCCCACAGTAATAGTAATGTCCACCACTACTCATCTCTTGTTGCGAAATAACTACTAATTGTAATTGGTAGATGGTAGATGAAAAGTATCAGAGATCTGGACCCGAGACCGTTTTCGTGTCTCCGCTATCAGCAACTGCTAAACGCTGTGAATTCGACTCAGGCTCGACTATACAAATAAACGCCAATCACTCTAATATGATCAAATTTCCTGAGGGAAACGAAATGATTAATCGCATTGCGTATAAGCTTCGAGATATGCTTGGAGATGATGCTGCAGAAGCCACACGTAGTGAAGATGCAAGCAGTCCCACTACTGACCAAACAGTAGCCTTCATAGAGAAAAGTAATCGGCGGGTCAGATTCTCGATAGATCATGTTGATCCTGCTATCGATCCAGACTTCTGGAACGTCCATTGTAGGAACCCAAGGCAGTTCTTAATCCAGCGAATGATACTGATGTTCCGCAGCTGTCATAAAGGCAATGAGAGCCCCCGAACGCGACAGTCGAATAGAGCAAATCGATGAGGCAGCAGGCCACTCTTTTGAGTGGGCTTTTGAGGAATCTTCAGTCGGACTGACTGGCTGGCTGCAGAATGACGATAAATTGTTTTGGATATCCGGGAAACCGGCGTCAGGAAAGTCTACATTTATGAAATTTATACACAGGCACCCACTCACATCGCAATACCTACATAAGTGGCATCGCAGCACGAGTAGTGTTCGAGCAACATTTTTCTTCCATCATCGTGGCACCGCGATTCAGAAGTCACTCGAGGGCCTTTACCGTGGGATTTTAAGCCAGATATTGGAGCAAGCCCCTGAGGCGTTATTGATAGTTCAGCCAAATCTGCCGCAATCATATCAGGAGGCAGTATCTAACGCCAAACCCAAACTTGGAAGCCTTTCTCTCGACTTGCAAGCCTTGATGGAGTGGTGCGAGGTTGAAATGGATCCTACAATTGAGAGCGAATTTCACAATGTTTTACTCTGCGAGATGCCACGAAGGGCATTTCGTACACTGGTTATTGATCCAATGTTATTCAAAGGTATCGTCAAAAACGATACAGCCCTTCTACAACAAGTATATCCTCATCTAGACGACCTCGAAGCAGCATACCATAGAGACAAGAATGACAAGCACATACAGGCCCAAAAAGAGACCCAGTTAGACCTTGTTGTCTCGACAATTGGGGGCTCATGGGCGAAGACAAATGAACTCAGCTCATTACTCAAAAATTGGCTCTCAGCTATCGATATAAGCAAAAGGCTCTCAATCTTCAAAGACCTATTAATAACCCGCAGATGGAAGAAAACCCGCCCTCCTGGAGATACTAAACACGAGCTTGACGAATTGATAACTAGAGTCCTCAGTCGGTTTTCCATTCGAAAAGCACAAAAAATTCGTATTGAAACAGAAAATTGGCGCACTCAACAGCTTGAGCAAGCGATTAGTCGTGTCATCCATCAACGGCTGATAGACTTGGATCTCTGTTTATTTATCGACGCGCTAGACGAACACGACGGCCCTCCCGAATTTATCTCCCAATTTATTCAAGACATGTGTTCCACTAATGGAAGTCGGACTAGAACGAAAATCCTTTTTTCAAGCCGACCTTGGCAACATTTCATCGATACTTTTGGACATTATCCTTGTATTCAGATACATGATTTTACCGAGGATGACATTCGGGAGCTTTGTTTGGAAAGGATCCCTGACAAGCCGGGTTCAACAACAATTTTACAGCTAATTGACGAGATTGTCAAAAAGGCCAGAGGCGTCTTTCTCTGGGTGAAATTGGTACTGAACGATCTTCTAGAACATGCTGGCCGCTTAATTCATTCTGGACATGGAATTGAGAATCTTCATGCAGCACTTCTGAATGTTCTGAACTTATTGCCCGACGACTTAGAGCAATACTACATTACCATTGTTGAAAGAATACACTATAGGTACCGTTGGGAGGCCTTTTGTTTGCTGGAAGTTGTAAGCAAGTCAGTAGAAGCGATACGTCTCCACGAGATGTCAAATATCCTTCTCTGTTCAAAAATCAACAACTTTCAAGACATGGAGCAACTAGTAAGATCATCTGGAAAAGAAAACTATGCAGCAGGCTATACTAAGATGCAACTGAACACACACTCGGGTGGCTTGATTGAAATCGTTCATTCTGATCAACTCCAGTTACTACATCAGACTCTTGTTGAATTCGTCCAGCGTCCGGAGTTTAGAAATCTCCTTCTTGGAAAAAGATGTCGAATCACGGAAGAAAATGGCTATTCAATACTTCTCAAATATACCATTCTACGGAATCTAAGAAATGACTGGGCTGAAGTAACAGCGAACGAGACAACCCTACATTACGCAAGAGAAGCAGAATCGACAACCGGAAAAAGCATGCACATCTTTTTAAAAACAATTGGTTGGAAGATACCAGAAACTAGCTACCTATTTGTGGATTATTTGAGATTTAATACCTACTCGACGTTAGAAGTCGCCATGGCTACCAGGCTTGAATTGCTTTTAAAGGACACCCTCAAGTATAGAGATGATCATACTATGGCAGAGCTAGTCTTTCCCATATTGGCAAACCTGATTCAATCGAGAATATACGATGCTATTGGTGCCATACAAATGCTTCAATATATGGTAACTCAAGGGTTCCAGATCCATACAAGCTGCCTAGGCTTTACACTATTGATCGATCGTTTACATATAAGATCATATTTCAAGGTCATGGGAAACAATGAGGCTGTCATAGACTTCTGTCAGAGGGTTATGACTACCCTCTTCAGCCCAGATTCAATTTTGCAACCAGCAAGAGTCTCTTTTTCTCAGGGAAATCAAGTAATCATTTTACTAAATTGAATCGATCTCATGGAGGAAAGGGTACTATCCAGGCTCTTCACATACCCAGTCACGTTGACTTTACAAAGTATCTCGTCGAGAAGGGTGCGGACCCCAACGCACTGACTTCGAGGAAGTTGACACCACTTGACTGCTGGGTAAGAAGCGTCCCAGATTGTCCAGACTTGGATTGCCTTCATAATTGTTTAGCAATTACTGTTCTGATTGAACAAGGGGGACGTCTCAATATTTCCACCAAACTGGAGTGGGACGAGTTAGTACGGGCCGTCCGACGTAATACGGCTCACGACCTGCCATTTCCAGGGTGGTTGAAGGGGGCACCAGGTGCCCACCACTCCCAATCGTTTTTCCAGAAACTATTTATAGGAAACCCTAGTTTAGCCCAATCTCGAAGCCCATCTCCAGTGCGGTCTACTAGGGATCTCGATCTATTCTCCCCGCAACCTGATAAGGATCATAGTTCAGGGCAATTACAAAAGAGGGGGAAACGGGTTCAAAAGATTTCGGAATTATGGAAGCGCAAGTAATCGACGAAGATTGTACCCGATAGTGAGTGTGTCAAATAGGAGCTAAAGAGGGGCAGTTGGCTAACATATCGTGTCAGATTCAACTATTGGCGACAACTATTTTGCAATATGCAGCACTCACATATGAGAATGACGGGCAATATATTGATAACCATATGTAAGAGTGTGTCATTACTATTTCTATTCAAATATATTTTATTCAGTATTACTTGAAAAGATGACAGCTAAATGAGAATACTGTAACGTTGAGAGGGCCCTCAAAAAGTATCCATATACCCTATAAAGAAAGTACAGTACTAAATATAACATCATATTATACACCTACGCTTATCTCAATTCAGGTCATCCAGATTAATTAAAGTTATGTTCAATAGATCAAGACCATCTAATTCAATCAAGGTCATCCAATTCAAGGTCATCGCAATAGATCAAGATCATCGCAATAGATCAAGTTCATCGTTATAAGTCCTTAAATTCATACACGGTAGGCGCAAGGGTCAGTTGCATTCAAGTGCTGCGGCATCATCCTAATGAACGAATTAGAAGGCAATATCTAATTACAGTACTATTGATGCCTCGAAAATATATTAAATGCAATGACAAATGCGCCATTACAAAAGACGAAGTCGATGGAATGTTTGAACCAAGTCAAGGAAATAACAAAGGATTTTACAGGATCAGCAGAGAAGGATCCAGTTGACCGACTCTTACAGGCCATATGTTTAAGATCAAACATGGAGCTGAAGATGTTCTGAAGATATTTATGGATAGTTGGCTTGAGTCAATTTCGGAAAGTCCCTCGCACTAGAGGCGTGGAGTTTTAAACGAATCACAACTGGAAAGCATGGCCCTCAAGGTGAATCCATTTATTACTGTAGAAGAAGTTTAAATAGTCTTACACCAACTTATATACTGTCTAATACCCAAGGTAAGGAAACAATGTTGTGCCAGTAAAAGTTAATGCGTAAGGATAGATTTAAAAGTCGGAGGCTGAAATATCCCTTCGGCTTTTTAAAGAAATGCCAAGAGTGCGAAAGGAGTAATCCAATAAGTACTTGCGTGTCGAACCTACCGAATAGGTCCCATTTCTATAATCATTAAGTAATAGAAAACTGAAGTGTGTGTCCTTCCTATTTTAAAAGCCTCCATGTGGGAAGTGGAAAACCTCACGCCTTAATAAAGAGAAGGCCTAGGGGTCCTAAGGCGGTGAGTAGTTCCTACTGCTATAAGGTAATTTATATCCTAAATTACATCCATTATAATATAGGGCTTGATTTCTATAGAGAATCAATGCCTAGTAGAAAGCAGCAATGGATTTCTAGTTCGCTTTAATGTAGCGACTTTATTTATGCTAAAGCAGCTATATGTACTATGCTTAATGTAGCTAGTCTGCTTAAAACTCATTGTATCCTATTGTAAAGTCATTCTATAATTACATAGTAGTATTTCTAGGAGCTTTTTCGTATCCAAAAACAGACCCAATGATCGTTATTGTTAGTAGACAACCTGATGGATGATATATAATGAGAGGTTTCGATAATTCACGATATCATGAATTGGTCTCCGAACCAAGATGTTTAATGCTGATTCTAAAAAGCGAGGTGCTGTGAAATAGTTACCCTACAATACTTGTGAGAACAGGGTCAGGACGGATGGATACTGTGGAATGTACTCCGTAGAGGTGATGGGTTCTCTTGAGAGCTATTTTCCTGAATAAAAACACCAGGTCTATCGTACGTTAGATATGTTATAATACTTTTCAAAAAATGATTCACGAGAGACGTCTCAAATATGCCTCTATAGCTCAGGGGTAGAGCGCCGCACTCGTAATGCGGAGGTCCATAGTTCAAATCTGTGTGGAGGCAGCTCTTTTTCTTTTTCTTTTTCTTTTATCCCATCTTCCTTTCCTTTTTTTTATGGGTTTTTTGAGAGCGCTATGTTATGTGAGATGAGCTGAGAATATTGGCATGATACGGGTAGTCTGGTGTGTCGAGTATATGCGGCTCTTTTTGTTACGAGGCCTTGCTTCGGCCCGTTGAGTCTCGTTTCTCGGCTAGATAGATATCGATCACCACGACGATATCACATGCTGAGCCGTGTTCGTTTGTTGCTTCTACTTCATTTACTTTGTATGTTATAAACGCTGGCTGGGCGCTGAGAGCAACTTGAGATTACTTGTAATACCTGTCCATAGTTGTGTCCATTAAATGTGTTTGTACTCTGTACTCTAGACTCTGTGTTCTGTATTTTTACAGGCAGACGCGGCATCGCACAGCGGATACATACAGATACTAATAGAAACGCGTATAACTAACATGGTCATTTTTCCGACGATCCCATTAATCAAGCCTAACACCTTGGAAGGGAAGTTGAGAGCGCAATTTAAAAATAATAATAGGAAAATCCGAGCCCAACGACTACGGGAATAGCCCCGCCTGGGTTTGGTGCAATTTAACCGTAACGCATAATTCACACTAGGCCGCGTCCTAAGGAATGATGGCGGCGGATGATGTACATTTGGGGTACAAGTAGAGTACGGAGTTTGAAAATAGTGCTGACTGTTCACACTCTGGAAATGCAAGTAAGACTACAAATATAGAAATTAACTGCCAATGAATATAAAAGGAAATAGTCAAAATTGCCATTTTTAGAGCATTGACGCATCTTTGCAGAGATGCTATCCGTGGTATTCTAGACGACCAATAGAGCTGTCTTGGAATTGTAAGACGGATGTATAATTTGAAGGACGTCACTTGGTTTCGGCCTTGGTTTGAGTCTTAATTTGGAGGCAAGCAAGGATTCTCATCGACGGTTTTGCTAGTACTACAAGGTATATACTTCGTACCGACTTGTACCTACTTGTACTAACAGGTAATTAAAGAGGAATTTTACGCCGTATCTACGGAGATGCTGGTGCTTGAAAGCTTCTTCTATTGGCTCTTGGAAGAGTTCTGAAGATGAAACGAGAAAAAAGGAAAAAGGAAAAAGGAAAACGCAAAGAAAAGAAAAGAATTAACGCAGAAAAAAAAAAGACAACTTAAAATGCATGATCGCCTGCGAGATGCAATGCGTGGCCGTTAAGCGATGCTCCAAGTAATGTTCTTTAACGAGCCACCCGTTGATATGCGGCGCCACGTAGCTTACATGTTAGGACTTGTGCCAAGGTACGTGATGTCTGAGGGACATGTCGATTGGCCGCACTATTAGCCGACTTTCGTTAGCACATATACGAGCAGCAGTAATACTACTAGTAGATAGTGGTAACAAATATAGAATATCGAGATGCTAACTTTCATCTCGAAAAAACTTTATCCAACACGACAGCGACGGTTTTTAAAAGAGCCTTACCTAAGGTACTTACTTACTCGTAACTAGAGACATAGATAATGCAGGGTTTTTCACTACCCAGTACGGATTACCTCCTCCGGTCTCCGAATCCCATACTGAATGTACAAGCAAGAGGTCCTGGTTACTTGTACCTCTTTGTCTCAATCAAAACTCAGCTTTTCCTCATCAGGGAGGTCCCCTGTCAAAAAATAGCTGAACTACCAATAATGTTTCGCAAAACTCTAGCGTTGGATCACCCGAGGTTCCACCCTGTCCACTCAGAGAGCTCGTTCCTGCTTTAGCTGCCAAGTTGGGTCCAGCAACGACAGGACCTGGCCTAAAAAGCGAGAGCCAGGCGATATTAGAGCTGGGGGGGGGGGGGGGGGGGGGGGGGGGCTTGACGAGGTTCGGGGGACTAACAAGTTGAAGTATAAGGGGAAAAAGAAGTTGGATGGTTCGTTTTTAGCGGCGGAGCCCAACCACTTGCAAAGCAACAGGCTGGCTGGTTGTCCAAAAGATCCTTGCTGCCCTCGCTCGTTGATTATCTACTTGGACTTGTATTATTGCGCAATGCATGCTCTTCCCACCCAAGTACCAATCTAAGGTATTACTCCGTACGGTACTCCATACGGTACTTGTGCGGAGTACGGAGTGCATACAAAGCAACAAGTACTCCCGTAGTATCAGCATTGGTATCGGCAGGCGCCCAGGCCAATGCTGCAGGTGCGTCGAACGCCCCCGTTTTTTTCCTTCCTCTTCGTCTCCAAGTCTCCCTCCCTTGCTTAGGAAGCCTAGATTTGCCCACCAAGTCTTCTTTTCCCACTCTCCTCCTCCACAGCAGCCAACATAATCCACCTTGAAGCGAGAAGACGTCGTCGTTGATCAGATTGGAGTGTCTGATCTGGCCAAGATCAAGGGCACAGACGTTGACGGGGGACGAATTGGAAGTTATCCATAACAGAGCCACGACCTCTCTCATATTACACCACCGACAAGATTTTTTCTTTCTTTCTCTCTTCTTTTTTTTTTGGCTACCTACTTATCGAGTACTTCTCCCCATTGCTGTCGCAACGAGATTGCCAAAGCGGTACAGAGTACTGCGCAATCAAGTCGATATATAAGCAACAACAAGTCTCGCAGCCTCGCGTGGCCTCCAAACATCGATCTGACTGGAACGGATTTCAGTAACGAGAAGAAGAAAGGAAGGAAAAGCAAGGGCTTGTGCCTTTTTTTTTCTTTTCTCAAAAATATATTTCAGCCCAAATACGCGCTCCCATCGACCCAGCTTTTGCAGCTGCTTAGCGCCACCTGCAACCAAACGCCAACTTGCTGCATCTGACGTTCGACTTCGCTCTCATCGACATCCCTCCGATTTCGCCACCCCGATTGTGATTGCATCGTTGGATGCCGCTCGCCTGCTGACCGAACAACAAAGCATCCGCAATCACAATGGGGTCCACAGCTTTTGGAAATTTCGGTGTATGCTGCTGCTGAACCTTTATCATCCACCACCTGTCGCTTTGCATACATTGGATAGTGAAGCTAACTGGTTTTCTTTTTTTCTTTGGCATAGGACTTTTGCAAAGACGCGACCTTGCCGGTCTGCAATGTAAGTGTCAATCGAGAAAAAGAGAGAGAGAGGAAGAGAACATTGAAGAAGGAGGAGAGGGAGGCAGAAAACGGAAAGAGACCAGGGGGTGATAATGTCAAAAGCTAATTAGCTGTGATCACTGCAGTTGCTATCTCAAAAATTTAAGAATCAAACCGGCCCGTGGGGAGGATGTGCGTTGACGGGAATCCCGCTCAGTGGTGATCAACACCTAGGTAACATTGGGTCGATCATCCTTTGTGGTCTCGGTATCGCTATGGCATCGTTCTTGATATTAAAGTCGGACAAGAAAAAAGCCGCCGTGGGCCGCCGGTATGTGTTACCCAATATCATTTTTGGTATAGGAGATCTCGAGTTACAGCGCTAATATGGCACCATAGAGAGATTCAACTATTTCTCCTTAGTTATATTCTTACCAGCATATGCGAAATATTCTCTGTTGGCGACTTCCCTATCAATAAGACTGTGCGAGTGGTAAGTTAGCTGCTAACATCTGTGAAACGATCTGCCTTGTTATTTACACTGTTATGCTGTTTTGTTTGTGTGTACCATTTACTGACGCTCTCTAAAATAAATAGGTATTTAGTGCCGTTCACATTGGCATGATTATTGCGACTACCTGGATTCTTATGCTAAACGCTGTTGTTGGCTACCAATTACTCGATGATGGAACCCCCCTATCTATGACTCTCATGTTGATTTCTACCGGTGTGCTCTTCATCGGCACCGGCTACATTGCTCTTGACACTGGCCTCAGCTGGACCGGCTTTTGGGACAGTAGTTATAACCTCCCGAACCGCAACATTGCTCTCTACGTGTTGTATCAGCTTATCCCATTAGTGTTTCTCGTCGCTTTTTACGTTCTCGAAACTATTCTGGTACTTCGAATCCTAGGAGAAGTCCGTCCGATGATTTACTTAACTGCAGCTGCCGTGCTCTTCGCCCTCGGCCAGATTTTCAATTATATTATTAGCAAGTACATCTGCGATGGCACTCACGGCAAGATCGACGGAGCTCTTTTTGAGACGCTATTCACACTTCTAGCTGTTGCCATGATTTGGGTGTTCTGGGAGAGCATTACTGAGGACGACTGGCCCATGCCTGCAACTGAATCTTATACATCACCAGGCTATACTACTAATACTGGATATGCTAGCCATAGCCAGACTTATTCCAGTCCAGGTTATGCCTCCCAACCATATAATTAACATAATTTTCGCAACATTTTGGGTTTTTCGAAATTTGGCGTTTACAGGCGGTGGCATTGACTTTTTTTTTTCCACCCTCTTGTTACATTCTACGTCTCATCATATATACGCTTTTTATCCGACGAGTTGATGACGAGTCGAACAACGCACTCACGCACCACATACGAAACTACTGAATGGGCTAGTTGTGATGAATATCTCATTTTGAAGGAAAGGAAGACCAGTCACATTACGTTAGAACTGATGTTGCCCTTTTTTGTTTTGTTTTTGTTCTGTTCAACCCCTCATTCAAGCGAGGTGTTTTTGAGTTCTTTGGTGACAACGTTTGCATACTCCTGTGGTTCTGGTTGAAGAGCACCTTATGAGTTGGAGAGAAAGTATGTGAGAGAAGAAAAAAATCATATGTTTTTGGTTCTAGTTACATGCTAAAGAGGACTGTATGATCCGATAGCTTGTATAGTGGTTTAGATATGACTTTGTAGTATACCCCGATGGAAAGAGTAATTTTTATAGGTAGTTGAAAAATGACTTTTTAAATTCCAATTTAAATTTTTTATTAGAATCAGTAATTTGGAGAGCTGCTCATACGAAGTTCGGAGTACAACTAAGGTCGTGTATTGAGATTACATAATTTGATGGGCTGGTATATTTAGTGGGGAACTACGGAGAACTACGACGAGGCTGAGAGAATGTTCTTAGCAGTTTAGCAGCCTTACCAGTTATCATCATCTCAGCTCTCCAACTAACCTTGTCGCATAATCTTTTTTGTCTCCTACAACTCGTTGATTCTTTATTCTTATTTAATCACTTACGTGACTTGGACATTTCGCAGTCGTGTCGTTAACCAATTCACCATGGCAGACTCCGATGGCGAGTTTGTCGCCGATGACATGTCGGACGATGACATTATGGATCACACCGTGACAGACGGCGACCCGAGCGCAATCCGCTCTAAAGGCGGCTCGAAACCCAAAAAGAAGCGCGACCGCAACGGGTCTAAAGCATGGGAAAAGTCCAAGAGAACATGGGAGACCGACCTCCCCGAGGAGGACGATGGCATGCTCAACTTGGCGGGCTATGAGGCGGAGAGGCGTAGACGACTGCTGCGTGATACGACGCCCTTGCAGAGAGGCATCATACGACATCTAGTGGTAGTTCTGGATATGTCGTTTGCAATGGCGGAGAAAGACTTGCTGCCGACGCGATACAGGCTGACGATGAGCTATGCGGCGGCGTTTGTGAGAGAGTATTTTGAGCAGAACCCCATTTCTCAGCTGGCTATTGTGGGCATGAGAGATGGGGTGGCAGTTCGAGTGAGCGATATGGGAGGGAATCCTGCAGAGCATCTGGAACGGCTGCGGGAGCTGGAGGGGCAGGATCCGCAAGGGAATCCGAGCTTGCAGAATGCTCTGGAGATGTGTCGAGGGGCGTTATTGTGAGTAGTATCCATCCATTCGTTTACCTATCCATCCATCTTCCCCGTTCCATAATAATAGTTACTGTCCACGTGTGGTACGAGCCTGAAAAGAAAAAAAGAAGGAAAAAAAAAAAACAATTCAATGTGCTGAGCTGACTTCGGAGGTGGCGTGTTGGATGTTAGTCATGCTCCTTCTCATGGCACGCGAGAAGTGCTCATCGTATACGGCGCCCTACTGTCAAGCGATCCGGGCGACATTCACGACACTATTGGCAATCTCATCGCCGAACGAATAAGAGTATCTGTTGTTGGGCTATCCGCCCAAGTTGCCATCTGCGCGGAGCTCTGCTCACGAACAAATGCAGGGGATGAATCGCAGTACAATGTCGCCATGGATGAAGTTCACTACAAGGAGCTCTTCCTTGCAGCCACTACACCTCCTGTAAATCGAACAAAGGAACAGAGCACATCCAGCCTCCTTATGATGGGCTTCCCGTCACGCACACTTGCTCCCGGCGGGACCACCCGCTACTGCGCCTGTCATAGCAAACCTTGCCGAGAAGGATATCTCTGCACTCGATGTGGCGTCAAGGTATGCAGGCTGCCTTCAGAGTGCCCTGCCTGCGGATTGACGCTTATTCTATCAACGCATCTTGCTCGGTCATATCACCATCTCTTCCCTTTGCGGAACTGGGTTGAAGTACCGTGGGCCGAAGCAGGACGATCAACGGCCTGTTTCTCCTGTCAGTGCCCTTTTCCCGAACCGCCCAAATCTAGTAAAGAAAGGGGCAGGGATGAGGTTCAGGCAAAGGCACCGGCCAAAGGCGTGAGCGAAAGTGGGAGGTACAAGTGTCAGGTGTGCGGGAACCACTTCTGCATCGACTGCGATGTCTTTGCTCATATGGTGATACACAACTGTCCTGGCTGCCAGAGTCAAACGCAACCTGCTACTGCTCCTAACCCTACTGTTTCCAATGCTACTGCTAATGCGGTGCCGCCAATTGAGGCAAATGGGAATAGACACACTAATGGGGGTGTAATGGCTATAGATGGATAGTAGATGAGAGGGGGGGAGAAAAGCCAAATCTGGATTTGAATGCTTTGCATATTTTATTTAATGGAAGCGCCATGGATATATATCATTTGGGAGACGTTAAATGTTCTTGTCTCCTCAACGGCGTTTTGGTTTTGAGCGTGTACGACTTATATTGGTTGGTAACCCTATCAATAGGAAGATGCCTTATAATTACCTACCTAGTGTAGTTTCAAACCTTGTCATGAAGAAGAAAAAAAAAAAGACAAAAGATATCAAGATGATGAGAAACATCTAAATATTGAAATATTAATATATTCATTTATTCATTTCATTCGGATATGTACTCGTAATCGCCATGCCACTAACTTGATGCCTATATGCTTGGTAATAATATGTATCAATGCCCGGTATTGATAGCTCCCAGATATAATGAGAAAAATGCCTTGATCCTTTTTTTTTGTTTTTTTCTTAAAAAAAGGTCATAAAATTCGTTCCAATTTACAAGTTTCCTCGTTCAGCCTGCTCTCGTTCAATCGACTCAAACAAGCTCTTAAAGTTACCCGCGCCAAAGCCTTCAAAGTTGTTCCTCTGGATAATCTCAATGAAAACAGTAGGTCGGTCCATGACCGGCTTGGTGAATAGCTGCAAGAGATAGCCGCCCTCATCATAGTCGATGAGGATATTCAAGCGCTGGATCGTGTCCAGATCTTCGTTGAGCTTCCAGCTGCGCTTCTCCGTCTTAAGGCGCTGGCGTATGGAATCATAGTATGAAGGTGGAACACTGATAAATTCGACGCCCCGCGCACGTAGAGCGGAAACAGATGTGATAATGTCGGGGGTGAGGAGGGCGATGTGCTGAACGCCAGGGCCAGAGTTGAAGGTGACAAATTCTTCAATCTGGGACTTCTTTTTCCCAACAGCGGGCTCGTTGATGGGCATCTTGACGAGGTTGTTGGGTGAGGCCATGACAATGGAGTTAAGTGCCGAGAACTCAGTACTGATTTGAGAGTCATCGACGGACCAGAAGCGGTGGAAGGAGAGGCAGTTCTCGTAAAAGGCACAGGCTGAGATCATCTCGTTCCACGACTGGTTGCCGACGCAGTGATCGATGCGCTGCAGGGGCACTGACGGCATCTCGATAATGGAAGTGCGCTTGTTGCCGGCGCGGAAGCCGGGCAGGAAAGGGCCAGAGTATTCCTGGCGGTTGATGAGTGTGTGAGTCGTATCACCATAGGTGCAGATGACGGCCGTGGTGACGGAGCCGTGCTCCGGATCCTTGGTCACCGTCGGGCCTTGAACGGCGATGGCGCCCTCAGCCACGGCCTTGTTATATACGGCCTCGACGTTATCAACCTCAAAGGCGACGTCCTTGACGGCATCACCATGCCTCTCGAGATGAGCGTGTATCTCCTTCAGGAGCTTCCTGTCAGATTCCGAAATGGGCTCATCCTCGGGAAGGTAAGCCTCCGATCGCAGCGGCGATGTGAAGACAAAGCGCACGCCGTTGATGGAGACGAGATATGAAGCAATATACCGGCTGCCGGTCTCAAGCCCCCGGTATGCATTGATTTCAAACCCAAAGAGTGCTGCGTAGTAAGCAGCAGCCTGTTTGGCGTTGCCAACCCACCACGTTATGTGGTCATAGCCGGTGAAGTCGGCGGGAGGCTGGATGGCAAAGTTGTCCGGGGTTGTGCTGTTGTTTGCAGGTTGCTGCTGAGGAGAGTTGCTGATAGCAGAAGGGGACATTGCCACTCAGAAGGTATTGTATGAAGAGCAACAATGGGGAGACTAGTTGTATAATAATTGAAGAGGCAAAGGAAAGACACAAAAGGCCTTGTAAATAAGTATTGATGATATATGAAGATTAGATTTGCTCAGTGGCGTGGGAACTCGAAAAAGGAAACTGATATGACCCAACGAGGATAGCAAACGTTTTATATTGGATTTCATAAGAATTCATTACCACTTCTTCTCCACTGAAAGTTTAACTTCCATCTATTTCCGCACCCCTCCGAGCAGCAGATAGACCAATGGATTTCAACGGCCCAAGAAGGAGTGTGTCTTTTTGCTTCAAAGTTTCAGAGGCGGCTTACGTTGGCTTGTAATACGGACGGAGAACGGAGTAAGGCTAAGAGCATTCAAATCACAATCGCCGCGGAGCACAAACCAGTCGGACAATCAGCCATGAAAAGCCAGCTCTCTCACTGGTCACAAACGGGCTCTTCAGGGGCGGGGGCATCATCAATACGTCGCTGAATCTCCCTTTTTGCAAATGCTCAAAGCCGTAGCGCCGGGAGTTAAAGCACTGTCTGCCGTGCGGAATGATGCCGTGCCGGCGGTGCCAACCGAAGTAAGCCGATGATGGCCGCCCCACCTTAAGCCGGCTTATGTTCCGTTGCCACCAAAATCTTAGGATGACGCATGCAAGCACTCGCGTTTTTTTCAGGTAATGATGTTCCGTTGCTCAGCATGCCGCCAGCTGCCGAAAGTCCATAGTCGTTAAGTTTAGTCGATCTTAATGTGCGAAAAGTAACGGCTACTCGAGGTAGTTCTCCCTGATAGTAGCAAGCGTTACTCCGTGTCCGGGGTTCCCCATATCAATTGAAGCCACCGCACACTGCCCGTCTTTCTTTAAAACCATTTCCATCAGTTTGAGTAACTCTGCAAGTAAAATCTGTTGTTCCTCCTTGTGCTCCCATCATCGACGCAAAAACCCCATCGTCAAAATGACAACAGTATCAATGAGCCGGCGCGATATCAACGTGCTCGAAAAGATCAAGGATCCCGAGTCCAACCCAACCGCAGGTGTTGTCATTGATCCTGCGCTGCCTCGCGATCCTCAAATTATCGACCACAGCGTTTACGAAAGAGTCATGGAGAGAGAGCGAACCATCATCCGCACCCTCCAAACCATCGAGATGCAGCTCAGCAGCTTCCAGGGCGAAGAGGACGCAGACAAGGCCATTGATGGCTACAAAAAATGCGTAGCAGATCTTGGTCATTTAATTTCTGATTATCCTCTCTACGCTAGTGCGAGAAACAATCGCGTGCAAATCATGAGGCGGCTGTATGGAGATTCGATGCTGCTTAACCATACGGCGACTATGCCTATGCCGCTGATCCCTCAGCCAGAGCAATCCGAAAAGCAAACGGCTGCTAAGGCTACATTAGAAGATTTGGAAATTGGAATCCAACTGCTCACCCCGTCCTCACCAACTGCTCCCATGTCCGCGCAAGCTGCGCGGACTCTGTCTATGGTGCATACACAGCGAGCCGCAATCTATCTAAGAACAGCCAAGCTCTTATTAGATCGTCAGCTGGACATTGATGACAACTTCCGAGAGGCTACCTGGTCCCGCATAGATTTTGAAGAAGCGGCGTCAAGAGATTTGGCACTTGGCGGCAGATACGGAAATCAGATTGCAAAGGCTCTGGCCGTCAGTGTCAACCCAACAGCAAAACTCTGCGGGCAGATAGTTCGAGAAGCAATGAAGAAAGAGTATGGACCAGCATTTGAGGTGTGAGTATTGAATTGGGTCAGCAATTAAAGTTGTAGTCCAGACTTTAGCGTCTGTGTGTATCGAGAGAAGAGCATGTACTGGCGTTTCTTTAGCTTAAGCGTTGAAATTTAAAATAAGGTCTATTTTTTAGAAAATCCAATACGTCTATGACAATACGAATTAGCAACCATAAAATATCGTAAACTTTGTACAGTTTGAATCATACCGTAGTCCGGCTTCTATTGTCTCATTTGTCGTCTTTCCTTTGGTCTTTTCCTCACGGTTTATCCTGGTTGCTGCCGCCAATATCCCGATAAAGACAGCAAAGATAGGGTCTGCGACCCGAGAAATAATGTATGTCGGTGCAGGCATATCCGAATTAATGCTTTTTTTTATTCGCCCTTCTTTGATTCTGCTGCCAGTGAGTGTATAGCTCTTTTATGAAATCCAAGATCCAATTACAATGCTGCCACGAAGTAGAGAAACTCTTGATGCGCACGGACCACTTTGATAAGGAAATTGCAATCGCCACGTGACATAGCACCTGCGAGTCGCTTGCCCCAAACCGTCAGCCCACAAACCCCCAAATTTTGCACCAAATTCCCGATCACCGGTTCACGACGACGAAATCCTAACCCTCCAGCACATACCGACCACCCACAGGCAGGACAAAATGAAGTTCCTCAAGGTCGGCCGAGTCGCCATCATTACCCGAGGCCGATATGCCGGCAAGAAGGTACGAAAGAACTACGAACTCCCCATGCGCCAGCTCGTTGTCAATTTGCATCGATATAATATAATTTTGATGTTTTTTTTTCTTTCTTTCCTTTCCTTTTTTCTTTGAACAATGGAAGGACTTGTCTGTCGCTGCATGGGAAAAAGCGTGAAGGGAAAGAGATTGATTTGGGGCACGAGCGCTGTGGAAATTATTCTCTTGTTACAATTGCACAATGTTTTTATTTGCCAATCAAGTGGAAGTGCTGACACGAAATTCTTTTTTTCTAGGTTGTCATCATTCAGCCCGTTGACAATGGCAACAAGCCCCATCCCTTCGGCCACGCTATCGTTGCCGGTATCGAGCGCTACCCTTCCAAGATTACCCGCCGCATGTCCAAGACCCGACAGGAGAAGCGCAGCAAGGTTAAGCCTTTCATCAAGGTCATCAACTACAACCACCTGATGCCCACACGATACACCCTTGAGCTCGAGGGCATTAAGGGAACCATCTCCGCAGACACCTTCAAGGAGGTCAGCCAGCGAGAGGATGCCAAGAAGACTGTGAAGAAGGTTCTGGAGGAGCGATACACCAGCGGCAAGAACCGATGGTTCTTCACCCCTCTGAGTATGTTGTCCTTCTTTTCTTTTTTTGCTTCATTACATTGCCGGGACGTTCACTAATTTTTTTTTTTTTTCGCAAAATAGGATTCTAAATAAAAAATCGTTTTCTCCATCAATGGGTTGGGAGTTGGCGGGATGTAAAGAGCATCGATTGGTACTTTAAGGAACCCACGGTTTATGGGCTCAATATGAAGTTCATTTAAGAATTATTCACATATTTTTCTTCACTACGTGAATGTATCGTCTCGTTGCCAGTGACGTGGGACTCACGAAAAGACATGATCTAGAGGGAACACGAATACGCTAGTGTCCAAGTGACACTGTTCATGCATGAATGGCAAAAGAAAGAGAGAAGAAAACACTTCGAGATAGACCGTTTGGCTTGTAGCTACACCAATTGATTTTTCTGCACCTGATACCAGTGCCATCTAATATTGTGGGGAAAAGAAAGTTATGAAAAGACATTTGATTTATTTTTTATACAATTTTATTAAAACGCTTTGTAGAGTGATTGCATATCTCTACATCTCTATGAAACTTGTCTTCGACGCCATCTAAAGTACATCAAATTAGACCTGGCATGATAACAAGCTTGGTTCGGACAACATCGACCCGGAGTGTTGCCCGACGCTCTATAATTATACACCAATAAAAATAACAGATCTCAACAGCCAAGGATAACTATCCCTCTTGTCTCCAATTAGAGGGGCTTTTTGCTTGTTGATTTGGCGAGAATGAAAGAAGGCGCTGGGGACCTGTCAAGGCCCACCGCTTTCAAGAAAAAGAAGATTGACCTTTAGATTGTCTGTCCTTCCAACCAAACAACGCCGTTGACGCAATCGTACTTTGTTTTTACAGTTGGCCCCCCCAAAAAAATCCATGGTTTCATTCATGACATTTATTCAGGCCCCTGTACCGCAGCAGCAGCAGCAGCGTTGCCCTTGAAGTGGTTGGTAACCTCTGAGGCAAGCTTGGAGGGGTCGTATTCGGGGGCATAAGTGGGAGCCAAACCACCAAAAACACAAGAGATGAACAGCACCGCCATCACAATGATGGACAGCTTGCGGAGAATTGGCTTGCGAGCACCAAACTCAGCCCATTGACGGCCAGCCTCGCTAGCGTAGCCCTTCAGGGCCTCAAAACCGAGCTTGTAGTAAACCATACCACCGAGAGCGATGGAGTATCCAAAGAATTGAATTGCAGTCACCTGGGTGCCCCAAATCATCATAGAGGCGATGACAAGCATGATATCCTTGAGAACACCACAAAGGGTGAGGACAACAGCAGACGTCTTTCCAATCTATAGGACAAATATAATTAGCGAAATTCGACTTGTGTAAGGTAGGCATTTCAAAAAGGAAGTAACATACCAAGAAAACGACGGAGACGTTGAGCATAAACGCGCAAAGACCGTTTAGGAAGAATGTGAAGAAACCAACGTTGTAAACATCAGCCATGGAGACCTTGGGGAATTCCCAGATCAGGGCAACCACACCGTTCATGACAGCGCAGATAGGGGCAAAGTAGTACAGAGACACCAAAGGATCCATCTTGAAGTCAGGAGAACTCAATAGTCTTTGGACCATGGTGAGTCGGAGAGCTTCAAAAACGACACCAGCGATCTGGTAGAGCACACCAACAACGACGAAGTGGATTTCGCCAATCGACGCAATGATGACACCAACTACAATGGCCGAGACGTTGAGAAACTGCTTCAGATTTGGCTGGGACACGCCGAGGGCCCAACCGGAAATGAGGACAGCAACCGGGGTAGTGGCCTTGAGCATCTGGATGAAAGCGACCGAGAGATAGAGATAGGTAAGGTTACCGCAGATCAAGCTCAAACTGAAGAAGATACCAATGGGCACAACGGCTCGCAGGTAAACGCGGCCAGTCATCTTAACGGTCTTTCGGCCATCGAGAATGGTCGTCCAGCGGGCTAGAATTTGGGTAACAACGGTGGCAAAGGTGAGATGATAGGTCGTGAGGATGACGGGGTAGCCTAGCACACCAATTTATCAGCACGTGTATCATGAATTGACTGCATAGAGGGAGGAGAGAAGATAAAACATACGGAAGTTTAAAGTGTCCAGAAGCCACTTGTTGAACAGGATAACGGAAGAGCTGAAGCCAATCCAAGTGCTGTTTACGCAGCGCATTAGCCATAAAAAAAAGGTTCATTATATTTCTACCTCTTTTCTTTCGCAGAAACTCACACAACATAAAAGATAGGGTGTAGCGCGGCCTTTGCGGGCGCAGGCTTATCAACTAAAGGGTTGACGGTGGGCAGGACAGGAGAGCTGTCCGAGCGGGTGATGTCGCCCGACACTCTGGTCTTTTCTTCTGCAGACATGACGGCGAAAGTGTGCAATTCAAAAAGAGTTGCAGAGGGTGAAGATGAAGATGAAAGATGAAAGCGAGAGCAGATTCGTTGACAGTAAGTCGCAGGTTTGCTCTAGATTTTAGGGGCGACGCACGAACGAGCGGACGGACAGACAGGGCGTCCTTTTTTTCTTAGCAGGCAGGGTACGTAATCATTCAGAGCCGACAAGGGGGCAAACCAGGTGAGAAAGAAGAAAGAGTGTACAATATGCAATAAAGCGAGTATTGCTATAAAAATAAATTTAAAAAGTGACTGCCCGGAAAAAGAATGTTTCGCGCGAAAGCAGCAAGAATTAAGTTCTTAGCGCTTGCGGGTAAGAGACAGCAGAAAAGAAATTGACAAAAAGCAAACAAGTACAAGTTATGGTGGGTTCAGAATAATGTCTGAATTTCCATAAGGTACTGGACTGGAAGAGGGGGAGAGAAATAGGGGACTACGAAGAGAAGGAAAAAAAAAATTTAAGAGAGAGAGAGAAAGAGAGAGAGAGACAAGTATGGCGTATCGAGGCAATTAAAAAGCCACCATCATTCTCCTGGAAATTGACCTTTCTTCTCACTACCAAAACGCCAGGAGTTATTCGTACCTGTACTTTTACAGGCGCACGTCGGACCATGCCTACTAGGTAGGTATTTGGTGCGTGCTAAATCAGGCCGCTAGTAACCACTTTGGTACAAGAATCGCTAGGTAGGGTACTGGGTACATTGTCTTTCTGGAGACTTCAGGGGCTGAGGCCCCAGGACAAGCGTTACAGGGGGCCACTATCACCCAAACCCCTAGCGAATCAATCCACCCACGTTTGAGAAGCCGCAGAGTTACTAGTACTACCAAAGATAAGAAGAGAAGATCTTCTAATTACGACGGGGGCTAATAAA
>JACBYL010000452.1:0-114886 GCA_015266385.1 Trichoderma oligosporum | reverse complement strand
AAATATTAAATGGAAGCCAAGAGTCACAAGCAGTGCGTGCGCAAGGTGACTTTTTGAGATGAATGAACCCGAGATACTATTGTGCTTCCACCTCAGTAACAGTAACAGCGGTTATGTTACCCGATTGGGCTCTAATGGAAGAACCTGCGGCACATCATAGACGGCATGGGAAGCGGAGCCGGCACTGAACAGATCTCCATCCGGCGTGGCATTTGTATACTCGCTCGTACTCGTACATCCATCATGTACATGTATATCCTGGTATCCTGAGGCCCTGATGGCCAGGTGTGAATATCATCAAGTGTGCTCTAGAGATGACATGTGAATACTCCACTACGATATCTCAATTAACATGGCCTTTTTTCCTATTTCGTGTCTCGACTCGTCTCGACTCAGCTCAATTAGACAGCTTGAAAACTGACTTCTTCCTTTTATTTAAGATCTCCCCCTCCCGCCCCATCTTGCCGCAAGCACTATAAACGCGGGAGTCGGGTTGTCCCAGGCGCCTGGGGCAGAGGCGGACATGGCTCACCAATCACACCTCGCCCCGTCATAGGGCCACCTCTAAGTAAGGCAGTTAAAAATGCATGGGCAGCGGTCGGAAGATTCCAATGAGGTCTAGGCAGGCACGGCAAATGTAGATTTAGAGTATGGCGGCGAGATCCATCCATGCCGTCCCTGTTCTTCTCTCTCTCTATATATATAAGCTCGGGCGCCCAACCCGGATCGGGCAGAGAACAAGCCCAGGTTCTCCTCGTTGATGATGGGCGTGGCTCTCGCTGCAGCTCCTTATGTAAGTGAATCCATATGTTAGATAGAAGCATCCATGTGTAGTACAAAGTATTTAAAAGATGAGATGGGAAAATTAATCCATCTATGAGGTAGAATTCTTAAGTACCTGGAGAAATAATTTCATTTCTCTCGTCTCGGGAATTCACGCGTTTCAGCAGGTCGCCGTCCCCATTCAACAATACAAAACTTATCGATGTAGTTGAACGAATGATTTTGATGAGTATTGAAAGAACCAAAGAGGGGAAGGGGGGGGGGTAGGGGATTATATTGGAGTTGAGATGGTGTTGTGGGCACACCCTGGGCGCAAATTAGAAGCCTGCCATGTCAGCCAGAGGCTACCGTATTCAATGACCCATTGCCCATGTCTGCCCAAGATGACGAACAGATACTAATCATTAGCAAAATCTGTCCATCAGCTTCCTTTTTAGCCACCTACTCGCACGAGCGGTACAGAAAGCCTTTGTATGAGATTAGACAAATGTCTATAGCAGAGATTGTGGTAGGCTTAGACAAGATAAGCAAGCATAAGAAGACATCTGTCGGGGTAGGTAGACTCCATACCTTAGTATGCAGCATAAGAGAGCTTACGGCATCATACCCTTTACAGGGCAAAACCTATTAACCAACACAAGCATTAAGACAGGCATTGATATACAGCATCACCATGAAAGCAAAGGCACAATAGTCAACACACACAAGGTCGCATGCTTCATCATTTCCCCGCCCAACGGCTCTTCAGTCTATCTACTCAAGTTCCTGGTTTGTTACAAAACCATGTCGACGCTTGCGACGCTCAAAACACCCTGAGATTGTCCTTCAAAGCAGTAAAGTGCCGACCCGAAGCTACATGGGGATGCGAGACATGTGTCTGCTCCCTTGTCATAACGCCGTTTCCAAGCCAAATAAAAAGAGATTGCAGGTCCAGCTCAAAGGTACTGGTTGCTCTCAGCAGAGACAATAGAGAAAAAAAAAAAGTCATGCTAAAACAGAAAATTCATGCAGCGTTCACACGTGACAAGCCATTTTTTAAAAGTCCTTCCTGACCCTCTGAACATCATTTGGAAGACTCATCCATGAAACCATACAAAAAAAAAATATCAAAACGAGAGGGTTTCAAATAAAACCCTTCAATGACAAGCAGTCTCCTTTCCTAACCGTGACGCCACATCCGCTATGCTCCGTAATAACACGGCAAAATGGAGAAATAAAGCAAAGAATAGCTAAGCTCTTCCGAGCTAGCTACGAGAAGCAAAGGATGTAAGGCTAAGCGGCGAATTTGAGGTGGGAAAAAAAATGTATAAAGGCGTAAAAGGGTATCGGGGGTATCATTCAGAAATGTTTGTAGTCTAGGGCATGAGACCCTTTAGACTTGGAACAAGCAACCAAGAATCATGGGCGGCCGCCATGGACGGCCTGCATAGGCGGAGCATGATGAGTGGTATGAGCCGCCAGGAGCGCAGCGGTGGTAGTAGGGATATTATTTGAGCCATAGACATTATTGGCATCCCAGCTCTCCTCGCTCAGCACACTAAGATAACCATTGCCAACCTTATCGCGCAGTGCCTCTATTCTGCGACGATAAAGTTCACCGCTGGCATCCCAGTCTTGCTGCTGGGCATCACTCGCACTAAAAGCACGATCCCCATTGGTGCTAGCTTCGGCAGCATGTGCGTTTTGCAGAGATACGACGCGGCCATACTCATGAGCTTCCGTATTTGCAACAGAAGGCGATAGTTGAGCAGGCAGGTGGGAAAATCTATAACTTCCATTCATCGAGCTAGGAACGATGGGAGAATTGTTGATTTGAAATGTTGGGCTATGCACATCGATCGGCGAAGGCAGTGGATTTTTATCACTGGTTGAAAGATCCACGATGCGCCGTTTTGGAGTCCTCCGCCGCCGCGTCGAACTGGTATTATTTTCGCTGGCGACAGCCTTGAGAACTGGCCTCTCCTTGCGCAGGACAGCAGCTTCCTTGGTGACACTATAGACAACAGTAGGCTTGCTTACATCGACAGCCGGCATCTCTGTCGTTATCGGTTTCACCACTGGGACTGACTCGGGAATCGGAACTCGATCGACTAGCATTCGCTTTTCAGCAGAGCTGGGGCCTGTACCGTCGATTATAATATCGTCGGTGTATCCCGGTGTTGTGCGAAACAAGTTGAAGATGGCCACACGATAGTCTTTGTGTGTGCGAGTGAAGGGGTTACCCTCGACCCAAATTTCACGAATTTCCGGGATCCCAGTCAAGCGTGCAAGTTCCTTGGGGTCCGTCAACCGGTTATCTCTAAGATCCAGCCTTTCCAAAGGATACAGCTTCTCAATTCCGGCAAGAGATTGGAGTCTATTGGCCCGCAAATTGAGAGCAGTAATGGCTGGGAGAGGGTTGCGGGTTAGGGAATGCAGAGAGTCAATCATGCAATGTGACAAGTTTAAGGCGCGGAGAGCAGTGAGGGTGGACAGGCTATCCGGAATTTGGGTGAAGAGGTTGGATGACAAATCGAGCGAAAAGAGGGTATTGGAAAGAGGAGCCAAGCTAGAGGCAGGAATTGAAGTCATGGGATTGTCTGCTAGACTGAGATGTCTTAGGAAGCGCCACTTGGATGCGGGAAGGATAGCAGTTCCTAAAAGGTTCCCAGAGCTACCTCGGGAATGGTGATGATACCAAGAGTCGGAAAGGCTAGAGTTGGAACTTCCAGACCCAGAACGCCTAATTCTTTGCTGAGATCTCACATGGTTGGAATGATTACGGGAGCTGGTTGGGCGAGATGGGGAATTGCTCCTCGGCCGAGAGCCCTTGCTGCTGCGAGAGTGAGGTAGGTCTTCTGTGGATTGCCTCCGCAAAGTGCGCCCAGAGCCATCAGACGTGTTGCCGTCCTCGACGGCGGGCTCACTAGGACCCATAGAACCGACATGAAGGTCACCAAGAGAAGCTCGTGGATCAGGGGAACCAGGGGCGGATACCGACCGGGCAAATTCGCGATGCGGAATAGTTGGGCTTTTTCGGGGGCTATGACTCCCGCTCCAAGGTATGGAAGGTGAAGATTGTGCTTTGGACGTTCTGCGGCGCCTCTTGTCCATATCATCCAAGACGATATCAATCAGAATGTCAGCGGGGTCCTCTATCCCAGCATGCTTAAGCGTAAGCGAGCGGAGCTGGTCGGCGAGGCGGTCCCAGCCAAAAAATTGACGAAAATCGATGGTGCTCACTTCCAGTGCCTGAAGATTCTTGAAGACATAGAGAGGAACCGCAGAGTCAAAAGGAAACTCCTCATAGCCCTTGATGAGCCGAGCACGCCAGTCAGGAGCCAAGCGAAGGCATGGAATTTTGGTGAAGGCGGAATACAAGTATTTCATATCAGTTTCTAGAGCCGCCTTTTGGCGTTCGGTTCGGGCAGCAGATATGCTAGCACCAATGCCAAAGCTAGCCCACAACGCAGACATGCCAGACATGACACTCCGAATACTGGAGACGGAGTGTATTGAACCAACATCAGAACTGTGGCTTCTAGATCGTTGAGTGTTGCTCAGGAATGACACGTAGTTTGCAGACGAGGAGCTGTCGTGGAGGTCCTCTAGGCGAACCTTCATGGGCCCCACATTGATACCCAAGTCTTCGAAGCGAGAGAGGAGATAAAAGAGATGATGGGGTGTGAGAGCTAGCTTTGCAGACTTGACGCCGTGAGATGTAAAGTTGAGAGGTCCGAGAGACAGAGCCGCAGCTAATGAGCTAGTGGTCGAGGCTGCAGTTGAAGGCCGCTCGGGAAACGTCGGAGCCTGTGAAAGCGTGGCAGAGCTCGTGCTTTGAGTGGCCCGATGACGCACTTCGCGACGCTGAAACTGCAGGGCGTTGGCAAGCGCCTTTTCGTGCGTGCGCACAAAGGCAGCAAGTTGCTGGGCTTGAAGTTAGTACGTTCGTTTGATCCTTCAGCAGTAGTTGGGATTGCTAATATATATATGTATATATATACCTTGATAAACAACCCTCCGTCTTCTGAATCCATTTCTGTTGATTTCAGGAGCATATAGACATTGAGGGGTAAAAAAAGGTTAAGATTGCAAATATTATATATATATATATTTTCGTAGTAAAGGAACGGCAGAAGAGCGTCGTAAGCAGCTGAGTTGGAAGAAATGCAACTCTACAGCGTCCTTGAACTCGATTCTCGAAAACAATTTGCTCTGGACGTGCAACCTAAGCCACACTGCATCGATTCGTTAGCGATGAAGAAGCGAAAAAAGGTTGCCACTAAATGCTACAATATAAACTCTGAAGGGAAAAAAAAGAAACAATGGATGAAAAATGTGCGTACATCTTGCAGGATGTAACACCAGGGAGAGGGGGGAAGCTGGATGAATGCCAAAGTAGGCACTTTCAGAGAAGATTTGAACAGGCTGTGATATCCGAGCACGAAAACAAATTGGCACAAGAGGCAATTGATTTATCAGCTTAGTCGTCCTTTAAGCCCACGTACGCAGAGGCCTCACTGGCTCCCGGCAGTTACAGAGGACAGAGGCGGACGAGGCACCCGAAGGAAGACACGAGGCATGAAAATTTCGTATCGCCAAGGTTACTGCAAACAGGTTGCAACGAGACACGGAGGATGACAGCCAAGACGGTGCCAAGAGGGAAGTCGCACGCGAAAGGCAAAAATGAATGTTTTGTACGAGGCAGACGGTAGTTTGGATAGCGGGCAACGTTGGGTTAGGAAGTGATTTTGAGGGATAGACAGAATCGTGTCGGAATGGTCATCAATTTTTTTTTTAATTTTTTTTCCTTTTTTTTTTCCTTTTTCTTTTCCCCTCTCCCTCTCTTTCTCTTCCTTCTCTTTTTGCAGCAAAAGAGGCAAAGGAAGAGGAGGTATCATTAAAGAAGAGCGAACAGAGCAGGCAAAGAGCAATAACAGGTGACAAACGAAGCAAAAAATAAAAAATAAAAACCAAGGCACCGTGACTCACCTCGTTCACCAGAAGAAGAACCTAATTGGACGACGATTCGCAAAAAGAAGAAGAAGAAGAAGAAGAAGAAGAGAAGAAGAAGACAAAGAAAGAGAAGAAGAAGACAAACCACAGCAGACAAAGAGATTTGACGGCAAAGTCCAAGAACGAAGGGGAGAGAGAAGACCGTGTTCGTCGAGGGAAATATGAAGCCAAATCTGCCGGCAGATACCCAGGCTCCTTTGATCGCGAGGCTTCTCAGAAGAAGACCTGGCGTTGCCTTTGCCTTTGCAAAGCCTTGCAGCCCGTCTGTAGTCGCGCAAAGTAACGGCGTTGAGCAGACGAAGGGGAAAAGGGTCCAGAGAGAGAAAATGGAGGGGTCTTGGGATAGAGGTCTCTAATAACAAAGCGCCTGCCACTGAGCTCAGCGGGCGGTGGGCCTGTCATTTTCATGGGCAAGCTGGGGGGTGGGCCTCCAAGTACCCGGTACTTTGGACTGTGTACGGAGTACTCTAGGTAGGTACCTTATAATAGGTACGGTACTCCGTACTCTCTTCTTGTTCATTACCTAGACCTTCGAGGGACACTGAAAAAAGCCACGGCTTGGACTATCATTGGAAGATTTGCAGCGGCAGCCAAAGGCCCCAGCCAGCAGCCCAGAGCTTTCTAAACCAGCCATTGCCGCCCTCACGGACGAGTGCGTGCACCCCCAGAGATCCAATACTGAGCCAATGATGGCGTCGGGCTAGGCGGCGTGTGTGCGTTAGGTTAGCGCACTTGCAGCAGCTTTTTGCAGGGCTTTTACGGCCAGTTGAGTGGTTTGCGGCAGCGTGTCCAACCCATTTTGTCGTTGCCTTTGCTTCGGAAGCCCCCTAAACAATACATGAAAATTATATGTACCTATCTAAATATGTATTAGGATTAGTATTACAATTAGTAGTATTTAGTATTCGGTATTTAGCAGGGAACCGTAACGAAAGGCCAAACGTTGTCAAGGGAGAGAGGGAATTGCAGATCGACTTGTTTAACAAATGCCTTATCTTTTCGGGACCTTGGCCATGAATGTATATACATAAGGCACGGAGTACGGAGGTCCTGCTATCCCGTACCAGTACAACTTTACCCCGGCAGTGGCGCTAATCTATGGAGCCAAGACAGGGACCCTGCGAATGTCTCTCTCTCTCTCTCTCTCTTCCTCTTGTCTCTGCCTAAAAAATAAAGGAATACACGCTATAAATAAATAAAATAACGAGAAAGCGATAGGCCAAGACACAACAACAGTTTTGGCACTTGGAAAACGGCCAGTTGTCTTCTCCGTAGACCAAATCACCGGCGCCAACACAAAAGAGATCAAAAGACGGACATTATCTACGAAGTGCCACATACCAGTACGGAGTAGGGAGTTCCAAGTCTCCAATCAATGATCAAGTTAGTGATGGTGGTTTGGAGGGTCCATCCATCATCATGTGGGGGTTTACTTTTTTTTTTTTTTCTTTTTTTTTTCTTAGGCGCGAACAAGGATTGATCCTTGGAGGCTGCAGCGAGGCGCAACCCGTAAATGACGAGTTTGGCTACGTAAAACACGGCGGAGTGACGATGTGATGGGCTCGTTTCAAAGTCCGCACGCCAATCGAGAGGGGAGAGATTCTCTCGACTATCGTCATCAGCTCTGCCGTTGCATCAATTTTTTTTTTTCATGCAGCTCATCCAAGTTCCTTCAATGCTTGGTGAAATGCAGAATGAAAACATCACTTGGAAATTCGAGAATGATGATGCCAATAAATTTAAGTCCGTACAGGAGAGAGGGCACACGACCCAGCTGCGGCTGGATGACGGCTGACCGCACCCCAGCCCATGGAGGTCTCGTCTCCGAAGGGGAGTGAGTACTTGTAGTTAATGCTTGCCATAGTCGGGATTACTACGAAGCCCTGGTCAAATCTGCTCAACAACAACAACAACAACAACAGCGTTCAAATTTTTGTAGGCATGTTTTGCTTGCTGATTGGGTAATTGTATTTCAATCAAATCGCCACTCAAAAGACAGGAACATACTTGTACTTGTCCTCGCAGCCGCTGATGGTAATTTGTAAGTCCTTGTACATGTCCCGTTCTGTCATGGGACTGGGCCAGACTGTACCGTTCGGTGGCTGCGAGACATTTGCCCAGCTGGACTGTCAGAGACCAATGTTGCCGTTTCCTGCTGCCACTGGCCGCCCGTTCAACATTGCGCATGTGCTTGTTTCATGACTATCCCGTGCGAATTCGGTTTGGTGTGGTGTGGCGTGGATACTGGCAACAGGAGTAAAATTGGAATTGGATTAGATGCAGCTATACAAGTATTCGATGCTATATAGCTCGGAACCTGCGCGCCGAACAAAAGCTCCAATCGTGGTCATGCCCTGTCTGTCAGCCCTCTGTTTGTATCATCATAAATCTGTGTACCTGGGTGGTTGACAAAAGTAAATTGTCCGCTGCCACTATTTCCGTGGAGAACCCAAGTTACAAGTTACTATGGTTACCCTCAGTCAGTTTAACTCAACTACCCCCGTATTTTTTTTTTGTAGTAGTACTACTAGGATCTGTAATGGCGTGACTACATTACAGGGTTCATACTTGCATGACTTCAAACAATTTCAAGAGCTTTGTAAATTGATAAGTAACTACTACTAGGTACTATCTTTCACAGTGGTCACAGCGTCGATGACCTTACCTAGGCGCTCTCCGCAGTAACGTACGTTGTTTACTCTGTGCACGAAGAACATCATACCATTCATCACTGTCTTTGTTGTTGGTACCATGGAGTGGGATGTTGAGCGTGTACCAAACAGCTGCACGAATGACAGCCGTTGCTTGTATATTAATTGATGACATGACCCAGTTGACATCATTTTATATATGATGAGAAAAAAGGATTGGTGGCCTTGATCCTCAGCTGATTTGACCAGAGGCTCTGCAGCGAAGCATGGCATGAATCGTGTTATTCCCCAGAATGTAAGCAATCGATAAGTCCACTTGCGGCATAAACCACGACCAGGGAAAGGTGAAAGAAGAGGTTTAAAGAAGAGAAAAAAAACGTCATCGTACATCTTACATATTGAAGAATAGCCAGGTACTAGTAGGCAACTCACCGTATGATGGATACTTCTCAGGTAAAATCTCTTGCTATAGTAGAAATGCTCTCGTAAAAAAAACCCATCATGGTCCTTGACTGATGCTATACTACCTGATAGTAGTAAGTTTGATATCTTAGATATATAATAACTTGTAGTGGTACCTATACAAAACTCCAAGTATCGAATACCTGATGGAAATCTAGTCTTAGTGGGGTTTGCGCCATATTACCAAGTCCATTGTAGCTGCTACTACTTGTACTCCATACTGTACACTTCGTACCACCTACGGAAAGATTAGAAGTCCCAAGCGCGCCTAAGGAACTTGTTCGAAAATACTCCGTGGCCGGGCCGGCTGGTTCCTGCTTTTGTGCCTATCGACTAAGATACGAAACCTCGAGTCGGTTTTCTTCCCTTTCCCTTGCAAGAAATCCCCCAAGGTCACAGAATATGTATCACACACATGCAGACGTAGCTGTGATGGTTGAGCTGGGATGGCTACCTAATAATGTGAGGCTAGCCTCGCGGACCTTTTTAAATCCACTTCTTTCATCTTCGCGCATGTCCACTGGATAACTTGTAGTACCAAGTATGGATGGGATATGCAAGACGCGCCTCTTTTGAGATATTTGGTGGCGGGGCTTTGGAAATTGGCTGCCCGCTTTTCTTTTACGCCACCATGTGCGCCTCAACATCGCTAAACTTAGTGTGAGGTAGGGGTCAAGTCAGCCCCCCCCCCCGCCCGCCTTCCCGAATGACATGCCCGTCACGGGCCTTGCGCCGCCAAACCTGATAGAAAGAAAATAGAGAGGATGAGGAAGAGGAAGAGGAAGAAGGAAGAAATGATCTATCCACGAGACTTTTTTTTTTTTTTTTTAATAGAGTACGAAGTACGGAGTAGTATCCGTGATATTCTGGGTAGCTTGTGATGACAGCCTCACCCACACGTATGGTCAATGTCAGCATCCTCTAATGGAGTAGGTAGGTAAACAAACTGATACCTAGTATGTACTATCACCATCCCCCTAAATGGTCCTGCAAGACCTGATAGATCAAAAAAAACAGTATGGAAACTAGCAGAAAAATAAAAGTACAAAATCCTCTTTTTCTCTCTTGGCCTCTCTGCATAGCAAATCTGCATCTAACCTTGAAAGGGCTATGTCATATCTCCACTGGTGATATAGCACGGTCGTTTTGATTGGGGGACCAGGATGTCACTCCGATGACAGGGTTGTCTCATATTTGTGTGTGCAAGCTGCTCTGGTACCCCCACATTGCGAAGCCATGCCATGCCAATCTGAGATGCGACTGAATGCCACCAACCATGGACGAGAAGCAGACGCATTTACAAGTACGATAAAAGACACCAAAAAAAAAAAGGAGCAACTCCGTATCGTCTCAGACGAAGCGAGGAGAGACTGTTGCATCTACAAGTATGCCAGTTCCCCCCCCCCTTGCGTTTCGTCTGCCGGAAATGGGGTTATGTTAAGATGGTGATCCAAGACAGAACCTTCTATCCACTCAAAAAAATTACCGAGTACTTTGTACTTTGTACTTTGTGCTTTCATGCTTCCAATGTCGTTCGTTGTGTTGGGAGCAACTTCACGGTACTCCGTATATCTCAGACAAACTGCGCCATGATTTTCAGCCGCTTCTCGTTAGCTTGAGCACCGAGGTTTTCAAAAAGGAATACATACACATTTCCACATTTAGCCGAAGCCCGTATCAGTGATCGGCGCTCAATGTATTCTTTTAACATGACTCTTGTAAACACAAAGTCTGACTAAGAACGAACCACGGCTACAGGTATGAGATATGGTCAACAGTTTGAGGCTATTCTTGGTCCTCTAGAGCAAATATCGATTCGCGATGTTTTAGTTGGCCCCTCTCGAACGAGCTCATCCCCCCCCCCCTCCCTCCATTCTCGTTTCCTTCTCCCATCGAAGATGCACGGCATGCGGACAGAGTCCGTGCCACACCACCTCGCTCTCTACCTAGTATTTGTTGCGGCTGTATCGCGCTCACCGCCTCGAATGCGGAACAACGTTTTGCTTGGCGCCCTACGATGGACGACGGGCTAGACTCAGCCGTAAAGTCATGGCACCTTTTTCAGCCAAGGCTTCCACAATGAGTGGTTGAAATCTCATGGTGGCTCTCTTAGGTTTGCTGATGTGCGTCTGAAGCAACATGATATGGATATGGACTAACTTACTTGTCCTGGCGTCTAGCCTGAGGTCTGGACCATTGTGAGACATCGGGAAGGCGTCGCGCAGCTTGCCACCCTGCGCACAATGTCTGGCACCAATATGCAGAGCCACTTCTTGGCTGCTTTTGTCGTGTCTCAGATAAGCAAATTTTTGAATTATCACTCCTCAGTTCAGTCTTTGAATTGCTTTTACTGCGGCATACGTGAGAGCAGTAGTACTATTCTTAGCTAACTGGTTGGTTTATGAAAGTGAAACCATACAAGTAAAAGTAAATATTACAGGGCATCAAAGAACGACGGCATAGATAGTATTATGGATGGACGACCAATTCATACCACATGGTGTCTTTCTTTAAACCCCCCCTCCTTTCTTCTCCAATTCCCCGTGAACTTGACGCATAAAATCCGACGTGTTTTATTTTTACTTCAGATCATCTCATCATTCGAAACCTCGATATTACTAGTATTCGGAGAATGCACCCTCCACCCGAAGACTGGGGTAGCGTTCGACGTGACATCGATTGTTTACCCCAGTTAGGCGATGCTACTTGTATGTACGTACATACAATGCAACATCTAAGCGACGATCCTCCGCCAGACCCTGATAGGTTATGTGCAGGATTAATACCCTACAGTACTAGGAGACCCCGAATTTCCATCTGCCGATGAAGATCGGTTTTTTTTTTGTATCCAAACATATTTGTTTTCTTCCCCTTGACCTCACTGTACATTAGCTATGATGGCATACAGTGTATTGAAGGCCATCATGCCTCTGGTATAGTAACTTAGGAGACGCTGTTCTGGGTGACTATGGAGTATGTCTAATGGATTTTATGTCTTGCATGGATTAATACCATAAGGTATCTACGGAGCACGGAGTAACAGCAGAGAGGGCTTTTTCTACTCCGTACTTTGTGCTCCATAGACTGACGCATTGCTTCTAGTTTTTTTTTATGTGGACAAGATGATCAACACCCCACTGAGTTTAGTCTCATTAACTACAGGTCATACATACTTGGAATATGTATGTAGTATGACAAGCCAAGATGAGCCAACGGAGTACATCTGAAAGAGTAACATTAATTCTCTACATAGTTGGTCCATCGCTTCAGAGTTATTCGGCGATCAACACGCCTCTCAGCAGGTTTTTGTCAAGCCACAATCTCTTGACAGGCCAACTCATTGTATGCTGATCGCTATCTAAACCCTTTGATACTGCGGCCTTTTCTTTTCTTTTCTTTTTTTTTTTAGACTAGGAAAGGCTCAAGATTGTTTTATTTGGCTTCCGGGGATCTGACATGGCGCGGTACGAGCGGCTGTTCCATAAATATCGCCATGCGGATCCAGACGACACATGACTTTTAATAAAGTGGACATTCCGGTTCTCGAGTCCACGGGATTTTACGGTTTCTTAATCCCCTCCGGCGTGTCTACTCCGTACTGCTTCCCCAAAAGTCAGCTCTACCTGGCACACCGCTGCGCCGATGGCTTCGTGTATGTACAAGTATGTACGAGTATGTACGAGTATGTATGTGTATCAGCGAAAACGGCAAAACACGTATCGCCAGCAAATATTGTTTGCGGATCAAGGGACACTCAGTAATGGGAATAGGTAGTATGTAGTACGAAGTACGGAGTGGTAGATGCAATATCTAGACCCCTCAGGTCCGTGCGTCATACCTGCCCGTCTCGTCTTCATGCTTGCTTGTTGAAACTAATGCACGACGCTTCCTAGAACCACCATCGTGGTGGAATGGCAGGGTCCTTTGGTCGGCTAATCACATTGATTCAAAGAATACGGAGAACTTGTAGCACTACTACAGTGGGATGCATCAAATATAATTGCCCCTTATAAGTTATCTCTTAAGAACGCTAGCTATATTGGGGGTAGTTCATATCGCTGTTTTAGTTTTTTAAGAAAGTCGCTGTTTGTTATGAGGAAGCTACGGAGTAAGTGTACTCTCTATGTAAGTAAATTGATATCTAGCGTTATGTTATAGTGGATAGAATTGATGATATAAATAATCTTATAGCAGCAAGACATATACTGCCTAAAATAGCTAGACTCTTTAGACACTTGGAGGTTCCGAATACTTATTGCATCCCACTGTACATGGTAGTACGTACCAGCATTCTCTCTTATCAATTTCCATCCTTGCTGCGGGGGATCGCCATTCGTTTCTGCACCAATGCCAGTCTACCGAGAACATGAAAGAGAAAACAAGGTAAATACGCCACCTCCGAAAGGGGTCCTCATCATTTTGTTTCCTTTAGGATCTCAGATCGAGCAGAGAGAAAGATGTTGCGTTCCCCCCTTAGATGATCTTGCCGACCATTGCGTGTGATCAAGCTTTAAAATGTCGTGATTCGCTTAGTCTAATTTTTGTTTGATTTCCCCTGGTGGTTGTGACAGGCATAACAGCGGTGAGCGTTGATTGTGTTCCTCAAGCAAAATCTTTCCTTCTTTTTACCTTCGTTCCTTATACTCTTCAGCTACCTCATCATTTATGAATATCCCCCACCCCAATGATGACAAGTAATCGGTTGTTCGTTGTTGGGGAAGTACAGACGCGCTGACTCTTCCATTACAAACCACCCAACTCAAAGTTATGGATCTCTTCAAGAGGCTAGGATTAAAATGTATGCGAGTAATAGGTGCCTCACTATCTTCTTTCCGGCGTGCGAGCCCTGATGATAAGATGCTAGCACATGAAATAGCTCTGTGCTAAAAAACCCCCACGTAAAACAATGCGTGATGCTGAAGACTTTTTCCCCTCAAGCGTTCCAACCTGTCATCTGACGAACGGTGGGATTCTGCAGTTAAGAATCTGTAACTCCTTAGTTAAGAGAGTTTATACTACGGCTCGGATTAATTTGTTTCTCCTCCCAACGAATAGAACTCCTTGATTGTACTTGTACTCTGATGACTAGTTCTCCTATAAGAAAAGTGAGTTAACACACTTATTGGGAAAGAGAATAGTATCATTCAAGAACTGTCTTGTAAGAGGATAATGTTTTCGCCCTATCATATTTTTTCTTCTTCTTCTTCTTCTTCTTCTTCTTCTTCTCTTTCTCTCTTCTCTTCTTCTTCTTTTATTCCCTCTCTTCTTCTCCTCTTGTAGTGAACTTCTAAAGGCGATAATTGTGGTATTCTTCAATGTGATGGTAGCAGATACTATAACATTAATTGGAAAAGATGCCAATAGAGCCAATAGAGCAAAACATTCATCAGCATCTGCATTTGATGCGGCCAAGTACCCTTTTCAACAGCTTATAACATATATTCTATTACAGATACTCAAGCTTTGCAAGAGATTACTCAGCGCATGTATTGGATACCTTGAACGTCATTCTGCGTAGTGTTGTTAAACTGTCAGGTCTTTTAATCATGATCCCAAGTATCATTAGGGGTTCATATGGATGTGATACGTTTTATACAAGTCTGTCATAAATGTATATATCTCATGTTGCCTACCTTTCCAAAAAAATTATTTGGGATGATCATCTATTTAAATACTCCGTAATGAGTAGATAGATGATGAAATTGGCCCCGATACTCGCTGCTCGTCTTGTCTTGATTTGAAATTTAGCAGCTATCTCCACCAGCAGGAAACTGCCTCCTGACTCGTTAGCCGAACATTGCCGGAGTTGTGGTGCATTTTTATCAGAAGACTGAATTTTTTTTTAAAAAAAAATTTTGAAAAAAAGAAAAAAGAAAATGATGAAACAATAGTTGCCTTTGGATTTTGATTATGTGGATGAGATACTGTATTTGCGTGATTTGATGTAGTGTTGGCTTTTTAAAGGCTCTTTCTGCTAGAATCCCCCCTTCGTAAGACTGCGTGATAGTTTTCCTTCTCAAAGCCAATTTTCTGTTAGTGATATGATCGCTGTAGGATGTGATAATTCTAATCCAGTAGTTATTGTATATCTTTCTATATGGCCTCCTATAGAATCGAAAATTTCGATAGGAGAGATCTAGTACAGCCGAAAGTGCTTGCGAATATTTGAACTGGGAATTTTACACTCACCACCTCTAGTGGGAAAAAATCACTGGATGAAAAATTTCGCGAGTGAAAAGAATTGGAGTATGGGTATTATTTATTATATCTCCCTTAAATCAAAAGGGGGTAGCGACTAACACGGCCGTAAGGCCCTGCTCGTACACTTGACCCGATAGGTGGAACAGGGGCATTTCCTACCGGGACTGTTTAGCGGTATTTTATGGCATCACTGGGACTTTGCCTTGGGCATGATTGCGCGTACGAAACAAATCGTTTCGTTGGACATCTTGATAGAGCGTTGACCAGATGCCGTGGTAGAAAGATAAGGGAGTCCCGCCGAGGCTGCCATATGTACAAAATATCAATCAGAATGATGGTCAGTGTTATTCTTGACACTCGATAATGGGTTAACATAAGTAAATTTAAGATCATAAAAAAAGTATAAAGAATAAAGAGAATCTTCCTAGCATGCTCATCTCTTAAGAACGCAATGTCTTATACCAACGTCGAGGGTGACTAAGAGATGCTACGGCTACAGGCCCTCTCAACCCATGAACATATATCAACCTGTACTATTCCATGGACTCTGATTTTTTCAAGTCAATCACGTAGTCTCGGTTGTTGTTGTCCGTAATCGGAGCCATGCTTACCGTTACTGGTCAGGGGGCACACGACTATTGTCCACCTGCACAACGTGGACTAGACAGGTAGGGTCGACTGGTTACATCGCGCTTCGCGATTCATCATATGAGGGAGGCTAAAGATGAGTCTAGTCGCCCGGCTTCTGTGCTCTCATTACCTAAACACATGCAGCTTCATTACAGTATTCAACGTAGCTGGGCCTAGATAGGGCGTCTTTCGGTTTTTGCGTGATGACGCGGCGAGAGTGATGTTGCATTTCATGTGATTTGAAAAAACAAGAGAGAGGCATTATTGATTCATCGAGATAGTGGATGCATATATGAGACTAACTTGCTTGAACACATCATTCCTGAGTGAAGCCGGGCGTCGTTTGATGTTTGAAGCTGCTTGTAGATTTACTTGTACATCAATCTTTTGAAGAATGGCCGAAGGAGTTCGGATGTTGGCGCCAGTGAGAATGCCCAATTAGGAAAGAGCATGGAAGGTCCATGCGGCTAAAATAAATTAAAATAATAATAAAAAGTTCAAACTAGCTCAAAAACAGTTAAGCACCAAAAGCTGCAAAGGTACTCTGTAGGCGCCTAGGTGTTGTTTGAAATAATAATAATTATAATAAATAATAAAATTCTTGCTTGTAGTAATAGTTGAAGGCTTTGTTTTTTCCTCTCTCTCATATCAAATTTGAGTTTCGTATAGATACTAGATAGGTAAGGTATAGTAGCATTCAAACCCGTCGTCGACGTAGTGGCTGATGCAATATGGCGGGGAGGTTTGTCGTCGGTGGATGGCGATGATCTTAGGAAGAAGAGGCAGAAGACTTTCTTTCTTTCTTCTGATGATATCAAATGTAAAGTAAGAAGGAAGTTTTTTCGTCATTGGGAGATGAATAGAATTTAAACATGTCATGTAAGATGGAGTATGTCGTCACATTTCAGAAATTAACTTTCAAGATTACCGGTAAGCAATATTTCTTCAGCTTCGACAACCGATTCCGTGTTTCCGTAATCCTTAACCGGGAGATCCACTCTTCCGAGCGTGGGTCTGCCTACCGAATACTCCTGCCGACTGAATCGGGCATCACGGGAGAGCATTTCGGTCTCTAGAAAGAGAAAGAGGGGAAGCTGGTCTTATGAAGGATTACTATTTGATAATTGAATTGAAAATAGCACCAAATGTCACAAAAGATTTCAAAATCTATTGAGCAGAAGACGTGAGGCTACAAAGTATGACATCTTCATTTGATGTCACGGGCAAGCTGAGCAGCTTGAGTCTGATTTATTGCATCACTTTCAATAACTTTTCACGCTAGACCCCATTAGTGAGTGGAGCTTGCTGAATCCCGGGTTATTTCCTTTTATCTTTTATCTTTCTTTTTTTTTCTAAGTCCCATATAAATTGCGGCATTTCATCCAATCACAGCCCCGTAATCTTTGCCGCAGGGCTGGGTGATAAGCGGCTTCAAACTTCTGAACCAATGGAACTTAGGTGGAGCTAGTGTTTCTGTTTATGGTTGTTTCTTAATGTATTGGGCGAAGCCTAAAAAGTAGCAAAATCAATTTTTTTTTTCGGCTTCATCCGTGTCAGCCAATCACGGCAATTCATCTTCTGCTGTAAAAAAAATGGGTCCCTGCTTTTTTCTTTACAACAATGGCCTGGTGGGGCGCCCAGCTATTCTGACCTTCAATGCTCCCTAGTCTCAACTCAAAGCTTCTCCCAAGTTCTTGATGATGACGTTCCGGGGTCGGCTGTGCGATGGCCGGACGAATGGACCGAGGTTACAACATCATGAATGATATTCAAAAACAATCATGGTCGGTATATATATATATCTGGCACGCCACCCCAACTTGGTAATGGCATGATTCGAGCACACACACTCACAATCGCGCATACAATTGCATACACGATCACAACATCAACATAGCATCTAGCATACATTTAGAATCATTCCCTCTTACTTCTGTTTTACTTCTTTTCCTCTTCTTTGATCCACTTTGGCAATTATAAGTTCCGCTATGGAGTTGCCATCAACAGATTCCTCTTCTACCCTTGCGGGACCTGCCAAGGATCCTGAAAAAGAACAACCTCTTGAATTTGAACCCATTAATAATACGGTTTCGAAGCCGGCACCAATAAGACGACCCTCCTCTTCTGGTAGATCCGCCACCCACACCAACAATGCTTCTCATAAAGAGGTCTTCGATCCCAATCTGGACATCGACCTCCCCTATCGTACTCTAAGCCCCAACGCCAACTTCAATGAGTATCGCGTGGAAGCCCCCTCGGGTACCATCCCGGGGCCGGTTGAGCCTCCGGCCGTTGCTGCTCAGTCGTCTGGTGGCAATACAGATGGCGAGAGGCACTACCAGCTAGTGACATTTACCCCTGATGACCCAGAGAACCCTAAGAATTGGTCCAAGGCTTACAAGTGGTATTGTACCATGGTTGTTGCTATAACATGTTTCGTCGTGGCATTCTGCTCATCAGTCATCACTGCGGATCTTTTGGGGCCATCAGAGACGTTTCACGTCAGCATGGAAGTCTCAACACTAGCTGTTTCGGTATTTGTTGTTGGCTTTGGTGTTGGGCCCATGGCTTTTGCTCCCCTGTCTGAGGTCTTTGGAAGGCGAATCATCTAGTAAGCATATATCCCCGATGTAAAGAGATATCAATTTTTTCTTTTTGGCATGCTAACACGTGTACAGCGCGTCGACTCTCTTACTGGCAGTCATCTTTATCATTCCCTGTGCAGTCTCAAAGAATATTGGAACCTTGATCGTTTGTCGAGCCATCGACGGTATCGCCTTTTCGGCTCCCATGACCCTGGTCGGTGGTACGCTCGCAGATTTATGGAAAAATGAGGAGCGTGGTGTCCCCATGGCTGCATTCTCTGCCGCTCCCTTTATTGGACCTGCTAGTGAGTCAAACTCGCCACCCGCTAAAAAACCATGTGTTCCAATCCATCTAACAGTTACATAAAATAGTTGGCCCACTTGTCGGTGGTTTCCTTTCTGACGGTGCTGGCTGGCGCTGGCTATACTGGATCCAGCTCATCCTCGCCGGCTGTGTTTGGATTGTCATCACATTTACTGTCCCCGAGACATATGCACCCACTATTCTGGCTCGCCGCGCTAAGAAGCTCCGTGAGACCACTGGCGACCAAGATTACGTTACCGAGCAAGATCTCGACGCGAGACCCATGAGCGAGCGAATTACTGTTTTCATGATCCGACCCTTTCAGCTACTCTGCCGTGAGCTTATCGTTCTCCTTATTGCTCTGTACATGAGTGTCCTCTATGGTCTGCTCTACATGTTCTTCGTTGCTTTCCCCATCGTTTTTCAAGAGGGCAAGGGCTACTCTGCTGGTATTACTGGTCTGATGTTCATCCCCTTGGCTATTGGTGTACTTCTTTCTGCCGTCTGCTCTCCGCTCGTCAATAAACACTACCTCAAAATGGTTCAGAAGTACAACGGCAAGCCGCCTGCTGAGATACGCTTAATTCCTATGATGCTCTCTTGCTGGTTCATCCCCATCGGAATGTTCATCTTCGCATGGTCATCATACAAGAACCTCATCTGGGTTGGACCCGCTCTGGGTGGCTTTCCAGTCGGCTTCGGCTTCATCTTTCTTTACAACTCAGCCAACAACTATCTGGTCGACTCTTACCAGCACCAAGCCGCCTCTGCCCTTGCTGCAAAGACATGTATTCGAAGTTTCTGGGGTGCTGGCGTAGTCTTGTTCACGGTGCAAATGTACCACCGACTCAACGACCAGTGGGCCTCTTCGCTTTTGGGTTTCATCAGTCTGGCTTGCTGCGCGATCCCCTTCTGTTTCTGGAAGTGGGGTGCTAGGATCCGTTCCCACAGCAAGTATGCTTATGGCGGTGATGATGAGACGGAGACCACCACGAACCCTAATGATCTTGAAAAGGCCCAGAGGGTTCCCACGAACGGTACCGCGGTCAGAGATAATATGGATACTGATTACGACCTGAGGAGAGCTAGGAGCTATCTCAGCAACCCCTAAAAAACAAAACACAAGCAACTTATATCGAATAGAATCAGAATCCCACCAATCAAACAACCACACAACATCCATCACAACACACGTACACATACACGATTTATAGAATTTCTTTGATATCCTCTATAATAGATTTTAGACTTATTTAGCATTTGGGCGGCGTTTTGAGGGGTGATTGGGAAAAAATGAATACCTGGGCGAGTTGCCCTACTTATTTCAAGAATGATAGACAGCATACATAATATTACTTAATGTCACTTTTCCAAGATTTTGACCATTCTCCATTGCATCTAAGAAGTGTTATTCAGCCCTAATAATCTAATAATGGTTGCTTGAAAAATCGAAAATATTTTCCATAGTTCTCATATAAACCAATACTTACTAGTACATACTTACACTACTACTTACGGAGATCGGCGCCTTTTGCTAGATCGACGCTACTGTAACTTTCGGATGCAAGGCAAGCCTCCCGTCTCGAGACCCACCGTATCAATAACCTGAGGTAAAGACAGCACCGTATAGGTACCGTATGACTAAAATGAAGTTGAATAACATGGAAACATCAATCATCTTCTGGAAGCACTGCAAGGTATGTGGCCACGGCTGTCTTGGGCTGGGTGCCCACTATGTTAGTCGCTGTAGGCATTACTGTGGATGATAACCTGCGTTGCCGTCGAAAGAAGTAGCTAACCATATACTGTTAGCATCAGAGAGAAAATAGAAAAGAATAAAGAGGAAATGATAGAAGCTTTGACTGGGCTAAACGATTAAGGATCTTATGGTACTCACATGAGTGCTCCAATAATTGCAAGGAGAGCAGGTACGCCGAGACCGACGCTGAGACCGATGATCAACTTCTTGTTTGTTTGGTGTTTCCCAGATTTTCCCTGGGCTGATGTATCGGCCGCCGAACTTGTTGGTGCTATTGTAGTGATTTGTGTAGTTGGTGGTGGTGGGATATACGACTTTGGCTTGCCGGATGAGCTCGTCATTGTCACGGCACTGGATTGGAACTCGACCGCCTTGAAAACGGAGGCCGGGCCTGTAGACCAAACTACTGGTGCCCTAGATATAATGGTTGTGGTGATTGTCCTCGTTGCAGTATCTTTCGTCACGCGTTGTAAGGAAGCAGGACAGTTAACCAAGCCGGATGAGGCGCAAATGGTTGCTATTTGGGTTTCCGTAGTTACTGTGCTGGTTATTGAAGGACTTGCGACTCGTTTTTCAGGAGCAGAAGATTGAGTTGTTGAAGTAGCTGTCATTGCGGAGGTTATACCCGTAATTGCACAAGCCTTTGCTAAAGTAGTATAGAAGATGGGTATCTCGGTTGCTGGCGTAGGACCCCATGTGTTGTCGAGCACAACGAGCGATGCTCCGGCGGCAGCACCAATACCAAACGTAAACTCCTGCGCAACGAGCAGCTTGCAGCTTTCATCTCTCTTTTTTTCTGGACCATCGATTTCGCCCAGGGTGACGTTGGTAACGAACTCGGCAATGTTTGCGTAAACGCGGGCTTCGACTCCGGCGCCAAAGTGGAGAAGATCGGGATCTACATCTGGCATTGCCTTTGGGAGATGGAGCGAGCCTATGAATGTTTCAAAGGAGATGCCGATGCGAGCCTCGAGGCGGAGCATAGCTTTGAATATGACTTGGCCGCTTTGTATGGTTACTGGAAGGAATTCAAACTTGCCGCCGTTGCTGCAACTCTTTGTAAGTAACTATATGCAGACAGAGCCGATTCTGGGAAGAGTTGAGATGTCTTTGTTTTCTGCACTTACAAGTCCAATTTCGAGGCTTGTTTCCCAAATAGGACAATCTCAGTTAATACACTGTCGAGATGGATGTGAAATCCGCTCTGAATATCAATCTGACTATCCACACTAAAGATGAGGTCGATGGAGAAGACGACACCTAAGAGTAGGTCCTGACCGATCTCGATGCCAAGCAATGTCTCGGATTTGTAAATGTTGAACGTATATGTGATGCCAGCCGAAAGAACAGTGTCAATTTCCATGTATATTTCCAAGTCTTTCAGACCCACATCCACGTTGTAATCTGGAAACCTGAGGTCGAGATTAAAGTCGATATCGGGGGGAGGTGCTTGTTCAACATCGTTGAGTATTTCATCAATGTGAAGTTGAGAAACGTCATCCCAGATGTTACGCGTAATATTCTTAGCATAGGCTGTGATGTTGCCCCATGCGTTGTCAAAGTTGTCTTTGACTTGATCAATTGCAGTGCTCACATTGAAGGCTCCATTTGCGGTGAGCTTTGCGTTGGCTTGGCCGCTTATGTAGCACTTTGTGCAAGTAATATCGATGCTTGTTTCTATTTTTCCATCTTCATCTTGTTCATTGAAGAATGGACTTGTAAAGTGTTAGAAGAGGTATTTTTGCTCTCCTCCTTTTTCTCTTTTAAGAAAAAAGTACAAGAAGAAGAAGAAGGAGAGGAGGAGGAGGAAGAAGAGGAAAAAAAGAAAAAAAGAGAGAGACAAAAGGCTTACACCTTGAAGATCTTTAGACCGTTGAAGCTACGGGAAAAAGAAGTCGAGTTGTCAAACAAGACATTTGTACCAGCTCTCTTCACTCTATTGTAAAGTCGTCTCCGAATCTCGTACACAGTCTCATCGGAAGACTTTTCTGCCAAGTTTCTCACTATAAGATCGGATGATGCAACGTGAGGAAGCAGTATATAGATCCAAGTGAAAAAGAGAACTGATTTCCAAGATATTCTGACTAACATGATGGCGACGCTCACTAAATGAAAAAAATTATATCTACACTCGGAACAAAGTATTTAAAAAAGATTTTGAATCATATTACGTTGTATTATGCTGGTTTAATCTGATTTAATAAGTTCTACAACTCCAGAATGAACAATCAACCTCATTCCTCGCGCCAAGAGCGCCTCGCTATTACGCGAGCGCAACTCCAAGGGCACTCCAAGGGCAAGGCTGCGACTACAGCTGCGGCTGAAGCAGAAACTTGAGCATGTTAACCGAGTCGGGTTTAGGATTTCTGCATGTAAATTAGAAGCTTAGACCCAATATGATGTTGCAAATATAGAAAAAGAGACCACAAGCAACGCTTGGTCGCATCATATGGAGGGGCGCACTGGCTCCGTGTTAGTTGGTCATGCTCAAAACCCTTGTAGGTTTCTCTAACCATTCTACTTCCTTCATGCGGAGACACGAGGGAAAAAAAAAGACACGTTACGGGGGTTTGAAGGGTTTCGCAAACTGCATACCTACATATATGTTTCATCTTTATATCTGCGGCTAACCGTCTAGCTACTTGTGTAGCTAACAGACCGCAAATTGTCGGCGTTTGGGGCTTGCATTCGGCGGAGATGCGACGTATATGAAAACTTCAGTCACGGCAGACACGTTGTCCCGGTGAATATGAGATGATCAAACATTAATTGCTTGCGGGCAGAAGACTATTTTCTGGCCGGGTGGACGCATGGTGCAAACTTTGCACCGAGGTGTGAGTGGACTAGCAAGCAGTTTGCTAATGCCTCGACGTTGCATGACTAGATAACATTTAAATCGGGATTTAAGTCGGGAGACCCTGTATAGATAAGAGCATCTTATAATCATTTTTGGTAGCAAATAAATTGTTTTTGTGAAGTTCTGGAGAGCTGTAAAGTATTCAGTAAGTACCCTCGAGGCAGCAAGCAGACAACCCTGCAGTCTCAACTAGAGACAGTAGGGTATCTGCCTGATCGTTGATATATACTCATTTCCTTCCCTAAGAAATTCGGTACATTATCGCAAAAGCGGTACTTGAGAATAAGTTTTCGAAGTACAAGTGGTGATAATGGATTAGGATGAGAACAGGTTGTAATGAAAAGAGAAGGACAAAAAGGCTAAGAGAGGAACACAGCAGCTGTATTTCACTGGAATTTTCAGATTGGCCATGGCTGTAAAGAAGCATGTTCAAGAACAAATGGCTCGATTACTCTAGTTCTAAGTCTGTGAATGATAGTACCTCTAGAACCTGAAGACACTATTCCAGCTCTTGATAGTTGTCTCTACAACTTTCCGAATATCGCCGGACCCCGTACTTACAAGATTGGATTTCTTGCCGGACGTCTGTTGCCCCCATTGGATCTCCCAAGTCTGCAGCTTCTGATAGAAGGCCGTCTGGTTGTATTGTGCGTGCTTAGTTGTCGCAAGATAGTCGATGAACATCTCCCATCGCCCCGCGTAGTAGTTGCCAACCAGGCCGGACCACTGCTTCGATGCATAGTCTTCAACCTCACCAAGTGGACCCCACAGCGTGACCTGATTGCGAGCATTGTACTCGAAGAAATTGGCTGTGGATGGGCTGCTTGCTCGGGCCTCCTTAATCCATGGAGCAAGTTGAAAGTGTTCATTGGTTGCGAGGACTGCATCGAGAGCCTTTAGTAGAACTATGAGCTTTGCACCGCGAGATTTGATCTCAGTGGAGCTTGCAGAATTGGTGTATGCTGCAACAAGGTCTTTGTAGAGACCATCGAAGCTGTTCGCGAGAACCTGGCGGGTCCAGTCAACAAGGTCGTACTGGTAGGTTGGGTTGCTGAATAGCTTTTCATCTTCCAGGCCGGCTCTGTACAGTTCGGACCAGGCTTCAACCATGACAGATGGGTTGTACATGATAGTGGTGGGATGATGGCCCACTCGACCCAAGAGACCGTTGATGTTGGGTATCAGTTCCAGGATCGACTTGGGGACCGCGCTTGCCGTCAAGTTGGTATTGTTAAACACGGTTGGCCGCAACAGTTCCCAACCAGTATACAGACCCTTTACATTTTGGTTTCCATATCTAGCCGTGACCCAGTCATGGAAATAAGTTTCCGTGTCGATGGGCTTGCTGCTCCAGGCTTGATCTAGCAACAGGTCATACATGATTTCATTCCCCTCCTGGCCTTCCATGGTTAGACCAAAGCCGACGAGGGAGCTCGAGTTGCGCACTGCATCCATGGAGTTTATTGTGACGTTTTCAATTTGGCCATACAGACCCATGTTGCCGCCATAGCCGTGAAGCTCGCACCAGATCCAAGGCTTGCCGTAGAAAGAGTTGGTACGGAGCCACTGCGGCGCTGATTCAGCAAACAGGTCGAGGAGCAGCATATCCGAGTTCTCAGTAATACCGCCTAGGAAGGCCTCCACGCGGTCATTCGTCCAGAACGCGCTATCGGACGAGAAGAGCCAGCCTTGCATCACCCAGACCGCATTGGGATCAGCAGCCTTGAGGGCAGACCAGGTGTTGTGGCTGACGTTTTGAAGGTAGCTTAGATCGCCAGAAGCCGGCTGGTTTTCGTTGAACTGGTCAAGGGTCCAGAACTTGGTAACATTGCCATATAGCTCCTGTTGCTTGTTGATGAATAACTTTTGCATCTGGGCAAAGCGTGGGTCAAATGGATTAATATAGGTATCGTCGCTATATTGTGTTATAAAGTTTTCCCAGGTAGGGCTCGTAGATAGAGATATGTCCGGAAACACACGAGAGATGTTACGCGGGACAAACCCTGGGAAGGCTGGTAGGATGGGTGTAATGCCCAATTCTTTCATGCGCTCCAAGATCTTGAGTTGCATGGCTGACTGATCGTCAACCCAGGACTTGGGTAGATTACCACCCCATGAGCCTTGAATGTTGCCAAAGTGGTTCCAGGCCAGGAAAGCAGGGCCACTAATGAAGGAGTCAATCTCGGCGTCATTCAGACCAATTTCTTGAAAGACATCGATAAAGATCTTCTCGACACCGATCCAAGCGAGAGCTAGATTCACACCGCGAAGTGCCATCCAGTCCAACTGCGCTTCCCAATCCTCCCATGACCAGAAGGCACTCGTATAAGATGTTGTCACTGTGAGATGATGGTCAGATTCCAATCCGAGGCACGCATGACTGAGTATGTTTCAATATTTGAGCTTACCAGTGTTCCAATAATAGCGGTATGGGACGACACTAGAGCCTTTCAGTGGAGACTTGAGCTTGGGAAGATTCCTCGGAGCTTGGTCCAGCTGGCTTCCGACATACCACCAGATATCAACATGGACCACGTCAGACAAGTACTTGTGAAGGCTATGAAATCAACCACAAGAAGGCTTAATTAGCATCATGATTCAACTTCCATCACGTCGATTGAAAATGCTTAAAAAGAGAGAGAGAGAGAGAAAGAGAGTAGAAGCTCAAGGGAAAATACTCACCCTGATAGCAAGGCACTTGTTGTGGTGCCCTCGATTCGGATCTTTCCATCTTTCGTTGAAGAGACGGTGTAACTATCATTAGAAAGAGTGGAGCCGTGATATGAGGGCTCAAGAGCGAACTCAAAGGCTTCTACATGATGTGGGAGACGGCGCTTGACAAGGGATTCAACTCCGGCAGTTGACAAGGCGCGGCTGGGCACAGCGGCACCAATGACTGAGAGCAGCCAAACGCATTGCTTGAGGACGCGCATTGCTAAGATTCTATTGCTCTCTCTGAGAGGCTCGAGAGTTGCGCGGAACTACGGAGTACATAATTGAAAAATCCTTTGGTCGTTCAAGGGGGCCAGGTCTTATAGACAGAGTGTGACGAACATGGGATGTCATCTCCGCATGAAGCTAAGTTACGCGTGGGGGAAACATGGAATAAGCACCCACGTGGTGGATTGAAGTTAGCTAATAGACCAGGAACAAGAGAATCCGGCGGGGTTGCCCGGGAGACGGCATCGAATGACAGCTTTTACATGGATCTTGCAATGACGAGCGTCAGTCAAATAGTACTGCACTTGCTACAAGTATGTACGTTTAAAGGGTACTAGCCGAAAGACTAGGACCTCAATTCGGTTCTGTATTCGTAAAAGTCATGTAAGACAAAGTGCAATACATATCACCTCCACACATGTAATTGATCTCGCCAGCGTTTGGAGTCGTGTCACCAGTCAGTCCAATTTGTACGAGTTGTAGCACCTGCACCATCTCCGCTCAGTAGTTAAAGCTCTTAATAGCAATTATAATCTATGACTAGAAGTATCGCAGCTGAAGAGCTTCAAAGCTCGAATTGCTCTAAATGTAACGTTTCTTCGGAGTAGTTTGCTTTTGATACCCAACAGATTGTCAGAAAGAGGACTCGCAACGTTTCTAGAGCTCCAATTGGTTCGAGGTAAAGTGGCGTGAAAGTTGGCCATCGGTTCCTGATCTAAAGCGCGCTTATTCTCACTACGAAATAATATTTAAAAAAATAGTCTTGGAATATATTCTGCGATTAATTGATGTTTAATGTTCATGATCAAGGTCAATACGGGGTCTTGTTCAAATTATGCCAGGGGATCCTGGCAATAACATCACCTAGGCTCCTCTAGTATGGGGTGTCCTGACACACGGATATCATTTAAACACTCTCAGAACGTGGTAATTCGAGCCTTTTTGACGCTTCTGTATCGTATATGCTTTTTTCCGTAAGTGAAGATGCAGGTGATATCGATGGTACTGCCGCCATCTGGGCGAAACTCAAGGATTATATTCAGATCAACGAGACAACTCCACAATGATGCGTCACTGGCCCGTCTGTATTACCACAATAGCGATTTGGCGCTAAAGTGATTTGTAAAGTACGGAGTAAGCTTCACCGAGCATCGGATAGAGAAATTGACTCAATATACGGAGCCTTGGTCGCACGTATTAAGCTCTTCTTGCTATAGCGTGCGCCCTCTTGCACTCCACCGGTTATTGTTTGAGTGTTTAGCTCCAATTACTCTTGTAAGCTAAAGGATACGTTAAGGAGTTTGGTTTCTACTTACACGCATCATTAGTATAGCCTTCTTAGCTTCTTAGGACTGTGATATATGTGATATAAATTAGTGGCTAATCTAGAAAGACGCATTTGCCCACGTTGCCACTCAGAAGGGAATTATTGGTAGTTGTGAATGAAGGCAATCTTTCTTTGGGGTACTCCGTATGTATGTTATAGTTAATATGCTAAAGAATTTATTATTTATACACTGTCGTTGCACAGAAGAGACTAAATTTCAAAAAGATACTCCTAATGCCTGTCAGATAACGGCGAAATCATTCCCTGTGTCCTATTTCAAATCTTATTGACCACCACAGCTTGTCTAATACCACCACCACCTTCATTTTCAGCCTACAGCTAGACGCCAACGGATTCAATACTTAGGTTGCCTGCGGCAGCTTAATATCAAGGATGGATTATTTATATATGTCCTTGCATTAGCCAATGGCACTCTTTGGAAAGTTCTCTTGCCTCATCCGAAAGGAAATCCTTCTCCTCACTGATTTGCAACAAGGTACGTCTCCAAGTCTCCCAATGCTGTGCCATTGTGCCCTGAACAGCATGCTGCTGGCCAGGTTGGCCACCAAGAACCGGCCTTGACCAGTTTCGCATCTCGTTTGGCTTCAAGTCTTTTAGCAGCTTTGTTCCAGCTATTGTAAGCCAGGCGTGTATCTGGCCGATGACAGCTTCTAACCCAGGACGCCTCGAGCAAGCCAGGTTAAGTAGCTCATATCCCCAATTTTCTGTCACTCCACCAAGTTCGCGGACATACAGCTTCGCTTCGACTGTGCCGAGAGTGGTATAGTGTTGACGCAGTTCAGTTTTCCTGTCATCGAGTATTGGTTCCCCTATTATCTCCCAACCATTTGAGCCAAGGGTATGAAGTCTATACAAATCGCCCCACATATTGCGAAGTCCTGGAAGCACCGACCAATTGATCTCTCCAGGCGGCAATGTCTGTATAGCAGCGAGAAGATTGATCAGCTTTTCACGGTCGTTGTCTAAATCAACCAGAGCTTCACATAGCAATCCCATCAAGCGGTAGAGTTCAGCGGGCGGATTTTCCTCTTCAAGTACTGGTGCAGTTATGGCGACCGCAGCCTCCGAGACCGTCAATTTGCCCTCAAGATAGTAGCCTAGGCAATTCGCTTCATCTTCATGGCAGCCTTCGCCAGCCTCTAGCTCTTCTCTAGTTAGAGCGACGTGAGAATTGAGCCATTCTTCTCTGGTGAACATTGTTGAATCTTTGAGGAATGAGAATGGAATATTCAATGTGGTAAAGAGGAGAAGAAAAGATAAGGTAGAAATAAAAAAGAGAGTTTTTTTTTTCAACCAAAAAAGAGATAGGGAAAATGATAGAGAGAATGATAGAGAGAAAAGTCGAAAATAGGAAAAAAAAAAGGGCTCGTGAGCAGTGATCTCGTCTGAGAAGGTTAGGAGAGGTTTATGTTAGCTGACTGGAACGTATTTGCACAGATGCGCGCTGCGTGTTCCAACGTTTCAGCGTAAAATACAATCGAAGAGAACGTGTAAAATAGAGAAAGACTCAAAAGCTGGGGAATGACGCAAGTAAAAGCGCCGTTTGATGGATTCAAGTCAAATGCCATATCTTGCGTCGATCTGTTGGGTTGCTAAGAGTTGGTACATAAAGGTAAGGCAAGGGTACTCCGAAATACTTTGTACTCTGTATACCATACCTTACCATACCGTATCGTATGTTATGTATATGCGTTGAATGCATACAAGGCATTAGTTATTTCAGTATGCAGCCTTTTGGGGGGCTAAACGGTTGTTGTTATGTTACGAGCCTTTGAAGTCTAGACACATGTATTTCTTAAGCGACTGCAACTCTAGTGACGTCGCTCATCCAACAGATTCGATTCCACGTCGGATCCTACAGCAAGCCACGTCATCAGAGAGAATTGGCCTCGGAGGACTATGATAATTCAATGCTCGTGATAATGGTGATTTATCAGTAACTCCAGTCATGGCGGAAATATAATCGGGGGCTCTAGGGCGGCGCATACATACCTGTAAAGTAGTGCCCCTTGCATATGTGAGCTTGTATCCATACAGACTTGTACTAGTAATAATACGGTGTAAGCTTGCCACGCCATTGAAACCTTGCTGAACATGAATTTTAGCCCCGGCAATTGTCGAAACCCGCGATCCCGGTCTTTATAGTTATTGCCGAGTATAAAAAACAGATGCGGAAGATGCAATCAGTACGGAGGCGTCGTCCTCGAATCCTACTGTTGACTGCAATGACGCGAGAGCTGGGGGTTGCGTGTCTCTTTCCACATCCATATCCTCCCTAGGTGAAATCGTGTTTATTGCTGTGGTTGATCATGAGCTTAAACGCATAAGGCATCCCAAGTCCGGATGCCGGAGGTACATACTCCGTATAAGATGCATGAGATCGGGAAGCTTCGTCCGGGATTCGGCATGTTGGCACTCATCACAACCACATCAATTCTGAGCTTCAGCTGCGACAGTATCTATCACCCATAACTATGACAGCCCCCCTCCCCTTCCCTTTTTTTCCCTCAAGGACAATGGTATCTTCCGCGGGAAACAAAAAAGTCCATGGAGGTCCCCGGGTAGCTGCTTTGATTTAGTCTCGCCCAGAAACAAATCCCAAGTAGCAAGAGAACTCTGCAAGTCCTCTTCATTTTCACAGGTTGCATATTGATTCAAAGTTTCCTTTCAAATCAGTCCATCTATAAAACAAGGCGCAAGTATTACTGGAAAGTGCCTGGCTGGCAACATTATTAGTATGAGATGCCATATACTAATACTATTACTGTGTTACTGCACTGATGCTACAATGTACTCCGTACTGGGTATATTGTCTTAGATTACTTAACAGGCTCACGGAATATTCCTAACTAAAGTAAAACAACCACTGCCAATAGTATCTGCCGTAACCCTCCCTTTGTCATAAGACGTCATGTTCTCTTTATGATGCATATTAGCCTCTACTATATCAAGTTATTTCTTACTCAGAGCCTTCATTGCGCTATAGCACCAACTCTACCCTCTTATATTACTCATAAGGTAGGATATCACATATAGACGGAGGTCGAGTATTAGTTCAAGATAAGCTTATTCTAAGGTTAAAGTTTAAGACTCTCACACCACTGTGTAAGACTTAGATTCATCCTCGTCTCATCTCTCCTTTCCTATTATACTCTTTTCTCTGTCGTTTTTTATTCATCTTAATATTTATACCGTCAAGATCGCGTGAGGATTGCGTGAGGATCGCGTTCTTGCCTTGATCTGATGAAAGCTATAGAATGTGGTCTATCTATAAGTCTACTATCTATGCCTTGCTGGCTTCTTCAGCTTTTGCTGGCGGCACCGCTTCGGTCCCTACTGCAACTCATGATACATCCGGCGTGACTTATCGCGGCATTCATCGCAATGGAGTAGAAGTTTTTCTGAATATACAATACGGGAAAGATACTAGCGGAGAGCATCGATTTAAACCGCCTCGACTTCATGTTCCAGCCCGTCGGAGCACAGTTCAAGCCGACTCCTATGGGCCAGCTTGTCCTCAAGCATTGGGAGCTTGGGTACTTCCATTGTCCTTAAGCAATATCACCAAGGTCTCAGAAGATTGCCTAAATCTAAATATCGTCAGACCGCATGGCACAAAGGCAAAAGATCGTCTCCCCGTTATGGTATACATTCACGGCGGCAGCTTCTGGGCTGGTCAGAACAGCGAGATTACCATTGCTCCAGATGGCTTAATTCTGGAGTCGGTTAAAAACGAGCACCCTGTCATTCATGTTGCCATGAACTATCGTCTTGGAGGTGAGTTGGCTTTTATCAGCTGAGTTAGTTTGATCTGAGTTAACGTTGGCTGGTTCCAATCTAGTTTTTGGATTTGCACAATCCACTGCTCTGAAATCGGAAGGCTCTGAAAATGCCGGTTTGAGAGATCAGCGACTCGCTATTGAATGGGTTCGCGACAATATCGTACACTTTGGTGGTGATCCCGGTAGAATCACCATTTTTGGGCAGTCTTCTGGAGGTAAGCCCATACTTTTTTTTTTTTTTTTTTTTTTTTCTTTTTTTTTTTTTTTTTTAATTTGAATGATAACGGATATATCTGGCCAACTGTTGACGATATAGGTCTTTCTGTGGGTTTACAACTCCTAGCATACGGCGGAACCAAACCGGTTCCCTTCCACCAAGCCATCTGTGAGAGTCAAGTACTAGAGCCCGGTATCACAGGTGATTTTACAATTAATGCCATGAAGGCTCTTGTCGATCATATTGGCTGCAATGATACAGACTTGAACTCAGCTGAGACAATATCCTGTCTGCGAAGTCACGATACGGACTCCTTACTTAACGCTTCGCTGACGACTTATCGATCTGATCTCAACATTGGCGATATTTGGCTTCCTGCTGTTGATGGAGACTTCATCCCAGATGCTCCTTCGGATCTCGTTATAAAAAGGAAATTCGCTAGGGATGTCAATGTAATGATGGGCTGGTGTCAGAACGATGCCACCTTGTTTACTGACTCCAGCATCTTGACCGACAATGATACTCGAAAATTCATCACTAGTTATGCGCCTACCTTGTCAAGTAATAATGTCGATGCTCTTCTCTCGCTTTACCCCGTGACTGATTTCCCTGCGGGCAAGAAGCTGTCGAATGAGTTCTACCGCTCTGCAAGGATATTACGAGACATCCTCATGACATGTCAGTCCCTTTACTATGCAGAAATCCTTTCCGAGGCTGGAAACAATGTCTACCTTTACGAATGGAACCAGACTATCTTGGAGCCCTTCTTGGAGCATCTTGGCCATCCCGTTGGCCTAGGCCCCATCCACACCTCTGAATTCGCATACATTTTTGGAAACTTCTCGCATTACGATACGGGTGAATATCCATTCAATCCTTCATCTTCTGATTACGAACTGAAGACACGAGGCTCAAGGACCTGGTCAACTTTTGCTAATGCTGGTAAGCCAGGCTTACTGGAACACAATACTTTCCAGGGCTTCACTCCGGCTTTTGAGATGCAAGGACAAATACAGATATTTATTGCTGGAGGGCCGAATGAGGGTCTTTCACTTATTGAGGGTCCACAGGCTCATCTTGCCTTGGCTTCACAACAGTTGAGAGAGCGCTGTAATTTCCTTAACACGTTCGAGGTAATTGACCAGCTTAAATGGTAATAAACTTGAGCATCGATAACCGGAACACGGCGAGATATGCACATACATCTATGTTAATAGATGTTGAATTCTAGAAGGCAAAAGACTTCTCCTGCTTACGCCTTGTATATGCTACAGGTAGAATCTAAGCGCTGTTTGTACATTTAATCGCCGGGATATCCTATCTTAGTAACCAGTATTGTTACAATTTCATTTCCAGCCTATATTTACAATCCGCTCCAGTGTTCGGAATCCATCGTGAGCGTATCCTCTTGTAACGTCCACTTTATACTGCTTATCATCTATTTTGATGATACCAAATCCCACATCAGTCCAAGCCGCTCTTACGCCCCTAAACAAATTCACAAACGCACGACCAATTCTCCGAAAAGGCATAGTGAAGAGATGCTCAGTGTCAAATTTCCACAGAGCCTTCTTACGAGCTTCCTCTTCAAGCTGGAGTTCGAGGCGTCTCAGCTCCGGCACATATTCGCTAGGAAGTGAAAAGCGTGTCTTTAGTGAGACATTATCGAGCTGGGTCGTGATGATCTTTGGTTTTAGCATGGGGAACATGCGGTTGACCCTGACTTCGAGCTGGGGCAAATTTGTGGCTATTCCTGGTCGAGCGGCTGTTTGACCTGCCGCCTGCAAGGCTGGTAGTACTCGGATACTGCTGACAATATTGGGAGTTTTGGAGATGAGATAGAAGCCCATAGCTCCGAGCAGGGCATATGAAGCTCCCATGGTAAGGCCGACCCATTGGGGGACATCTTCCGGTTGCTGCACAGCAGTTGGGCCCGTCAAGACCGTCCAAGTGATGATGGTTAAGCCGCTCGACCAGCAGCCGAAATAGAACCAGAAGTGTGATGGCGCCTCGTATAGTAGCGTTGGGGTTGGCTTAGACGCCAAGCTCTTGACAAAAGCATATCGGCTGGGGGCTACTGGAACTGCCGATGGCGGGGACGAGAGAGGATTTGTCGGATTCGCTGTAGCTGTCGATTTGATTTCTTTAGAGATTTTAGATTGGGATTTTAGTGCTGTAGAGGCGCGCAGCCGGAGTGATGTTGTGAAAAATCGAGGCAGAGGTGCAGAGAACTTGAAGTCTGGGAGAATAGTTCGTGGGGTGAAAGACGTTCGGGGACAAGGTGCGAGACAAAAGCCTCTCGCGAAGCTTGCCATTGTTGGACAAGAGCAATTGGCTCTCTTCGGAGAGTATATATGGGGATATATTAGCGTCCTGAGACTTAATTGGCTTCTTGTATCATAATGTAATAGCCATTACTTGCAATATGGCGAAGCTATCACAGCGTCATATCTACTCATCTTTGTAGAAAATGTCGATTATCAGTAATTAAAGTACCTTATGTACCTTATCTGTAGCTGTGCGCTAAGATAAGAAGTTAAAGCTGTACCTAAGCTAACGGTATATTTAGTATATAAACCAATGTCTCGAGAAAACACCATTCCAATGTACTCCGTATCGTATCCGGCAAGTATCCCACCAAAAAAAAGGGCACTTGGTCTGTGCACGCCTTCTGTCTCGGCCAATTCCCAACAGCAAAGAAAGCTCTCATACTTGAACATTTGGCCTTCTTCAATCAAACATCACCAACCAAAACCTGGTTTCGCCTCTCTGCGCTCAATTGAGCTTCAATGGCATCTCTTGCGGCGGCATCCCGCTTATCAGTCCGCCTTGTAAGTGGCCGGGCGGCTGTTCGTGGTATGTCTATTTGCTGCGCGTAGCTCCCCCCACCAAGGTATGAAAGACAAAAAGAGCATAACTGATAAGACATCACGATTTGTAAAAGGTATCACAACTTCAACACGATGTCTCGCAGCTCAGAATTTCACCATGCCGGCTCTCTCTCCGACAATGACAGAAGGAAATATTGCGAGTTGGAAGGTTAAAGAGGGCGATTCCTTTAGCGCCGGCGACGTCTTGCTCGAGATCGAGACGGATAAGGCAACCATGGACGTAGAGGCCCAGGAAGACGGCATCATGATGAAGATTGTCTCTCAGGATGGCAGCAAGGGAGTCCAGGTAGGCACACGAATTGGCGTTGTCGCCGAAGCCGGAGATGATATCAGTACTTTGGAGCTGCCTCCGGATGAGCAGCCCAAGCAAGCCGCCCAAACCACTTCTCAATCTGAGGCTCCAGCTGCGCGGCCGGAAGAGCCGAAGTCGGCAGAAAGATCTGCTAAGAAGTCAGACTCTGCTGCTAGTGGAACCTACGAGCACAGCTACCCACTGCTTCCTTCAGTTGGTCAACTTGTCGGTGAGCATGGTCTCAGCAAAGAGGACGTGAGCAAGATTAAGGGCACTGGACCTAAAGGACGGCTGTTGAAGGGCGATGTACTGGCTTTCGTAGGTGCTATCGACGCCAATCGTCCCGCAACAGTGTCCTCGCATCTGAACAAGCTAGCTCATCTAGATTTGAGCAATATCAAGGTAGCTGAGAAGAAAGCTGTTCCCCTTCCCAAGGCGCCAGGGGCTGCCTCTAAAGAATCTAAATCTGCGTCTACGCCAGAAAAGGTCCTTGTCCAACTTCCAATCTCCTTGGAAAGTGTTGCACAGCTGCAGAGGCGGCTCCAGGATTCAGCCGACGTATCCGTTTCAATAGCCACATTCATCTCCAAAGCGACCGCGTTTGCAAATAGCCGTCTACCTGCCGTGCCTCGCCAGCCGACCACGAATGAACTGTTCGACGAGGTTCTTGGTCTGGGCAAGATCAAAGCCACCAAATTTTCTCAGGGCTCCTATCTTCCCAATATACCAGGTTATTCATCTACTGTCTCTGGGCGCTCATCTGCCCCTAAATCTGACATTATTGACCTATTGGCTGGCTCTGTCAAAAAGTCCGGCCCTCCGGCTGCTCAACGGCCCGCCCCTAAACTCGATGCTAGACTCGCTGCCGATGGCATTCACAATTTTAGCCTACTGGTACCCAAGGAAGAGAAGGCCAGAGCGGAGCTATTTCTAGAGCGTTGCAAGCTCGCCCTGGAGGAAGTACCTGAGACATTGATATGAGCTTGAACCCCTTGTCAGCTGAACTGTAATTATATCACGGCACACACACACACCCCAAAACTAGACTTTCAATTATACTTTAAAAACACTCGTCTTCATTGTCATAATATTTATTACTGTCTGTTTCACAAAATGGAGCGAATTTTACTGTCTTGGATGGAACCGGGGGACGTGGGAATCCGACTTAGGGTTAAGGGGTTAAAATCTAATCTATTCGCAGTCGAGCCTCCCATTTTATTAGTGACCTCATTGGTGATACTACTGGCAAGGTAAGGGGCACATATGCATCAATGACAAGCTGGCAAGAGAGCAAGAGACAAGAGTATGCAGGGTGGCATTAGGAGGTAGCTTCGTCTGACAGTCGAAAGCTAGTGCTTTAATGACTTGGGATAGAGTGTTTATCAAATTGTTCAACGGCCAGGATACTATTATGAGTGGCGTTTTGTCCGACTGGCTCGGCCTCGGGAGCGAAAATGAAAAGGGGTAGCCCATTATACAGAAAGGGATGACTTGTCTTATGCACAATACTCCTTGGCCCCCAAATTAGTATTGCCAATGTCCCTATGTCTTAGACATGGAAGTCTGCCTTGCTTTTTTTTTTTTTTTTTTTTTTTTTTTTTTTTTTTTTCTCAATGAGAATTGGGAATCACCTTGACGTTTGTCTCACAAGGGGGAGATAAAAGTGACTGATGATCATTCAGCCAAGAATACTTTGGGATTTCTAACTTAGCCGTATGGGCTACTTTTCATGGTCTAGTGCCTCACCACAAACTACTCGATGGTTGCAGCCTTCAGCCTGATTCTTTCTCTTCTGCATCCATCACATTATACCCTGATTCTTTCTCTTCTGCATCCATCACATTATACTGCTCTTTATCAATATATCAATATGCAAGGGTGATCAGGCACGTGGACACTCACCTCGATGTTGCATCTGGAAGACATCGAATAAGATGCCGGATATTCTTGCGGTTCATTTCTAATCATCACCGTGGCGTTGTTAGCAGACCTCGAATCTACACCGGCTGTAGCTTACTGCTCTGTAATTGGGCATACGAAGCAGCGGGGTACTCTCGGTGAATGTGGCATGGATGATATGCATCAGGTACGAAGTACGTGGCGCAAAGGATGCTTTACGCCATCAGGCTTTTAATCTTTCTGCGGGCGCTAGTCTTTGGTCTAGAACTTGCTCCATGTTACTGTACCTATACCTGGACATCGATCTTGACTGCCGCCAGCCTTGATGATCATCGTGTACTACGTACTCTGAATGAATGGTGAATGCAAGAGGGGATCACCTATCGCATCAGATGTGTATATGCGAATTCATTAGGAAGAAAGCATGTGATTACATCATGAAAGCCTCTACGTTGAACACGATATTAACAAGTGGATCGATAAAAGGTCAACGGCATGTCCGGATCATGGTTATTTGACTCATTATGCTCGCCAAGAAAAAAGCACGAACCCTCTACGAGATTCAGGCATCTCGGCTGGATGTCCCTGAGACTTGGACATCACCAAATGCATCAGTGGGGCATTACACGCATTTCGTTGTTCCAAAACATTGAGAATCTGAAATGGAGCCCTAGAAGCTATTATCACGAGCTCAATACTTTGAGGAGGGAGTACTTCGTATACTTGACGCTCGTCAGCGATCATACCTTTCGTCATCTTGACGCTTTGACACGCCTTGAATCGTGAGCGTGATCTTGTCTTACTTGAATATCCTGGTAATTTAATCTGTGACTACAAAGCTATTATTACAGGACGGATGATATGCTGTGTACCATGAATTTCATCCCAAAGAAAAAAAAAACCCCCCATTTCTCCTCATCTTTTCGAACCAACGGCCATTTACCAGTTCCAACGCACACACACATCTATGAGGGAAAAAAAAACTGATGCACAAGGCTGCGATGCCCAACTATGCACTTTTCAATAATTTGGTTCTGTTAGACTGACAACAAGCGCTCCACTTCTTGATGGCCTGTCCACACTTACGTTTACACGAGGCCTCCTGGTATCCTTTTTCTTAGCAGATGCTGTGATGACTCCGTGATTCCAAGTGGATTTCGCAGAAATTCGATATGTTTGTGATCATGATATGGAGGAAAAGTGCTACCGCTACTCTCGCATCTTTCTTATGAGAGAAGTGTGCCGTGTTTCGTATCTATTGCCTCTATCAAGGCTAAATGCACGGATGTACTTGTTTTTTCTTGTTTTTTTTCCTGCTCTCGATACTCCGTTTTCTCTATTTCTTTCTTTTGTTATAAGTTGATGGCACCTTCTTATGAGAAAGAATGTAGATTTGTGCTACAGCACTAAGAAGATGGGAACTAGTAGTTCACTCATGGCTTAAGCATTGTGGAAATGCATACAACTCTTTTAATAAGCGTACTTTGTACATAACTTGTTCTATTATGTTGGCTGAACGGGTGTCAGCGCCAATCTTAGGTTTGTCTGATATGTATTACGGGAGCTATATGACCAACGCTAACCACAGCCCTGACGGCAGTTCAAGTCTCCTTATCATCCACGAAGTTTCGCTTGCCAATTAAGCTTCCCCGAGATGAATGCTTTAGCTAGATCGCTTAAATGACATGCGAGGTAGCAAAGTCGCATTATTTCATAGGCTCATGACAAATAGGGATACATCGAAACTGATATATAGCTGCAAGCGGTCTGGGATGGTGAAGTAGCGAGTCTCCACCTCACGCACAATCCGTGCAAGCCCAACCGGGCCTCAAGCTCCTAACGCAGAGAAAAGCGAGACATACTGGCTGTCAATTGGTGTCATGTTGTTCAGTATTGTTTACGACAATGCTCGGTTAGAGAATGCCAAGGACTAAAGGCCGACTTTGGCCTCATGCCACGAATTTTCAATATCCACCCACGTCTCTGCAGAAACCTTTGATCAGCCCTCATTCACGTCCAGTATCCTAACAATTCCGTCCTGATGAGAGAGAGTTCTGCTGCGTCACACGATGGGCAGCAATCATTAATCTAAAGCCCGACGCCAAGAAAGAGTATTAGGACAGCAAGCAAACCAGTGTTGGAACGGTCAGGCGGGTGTCCGGCGCCTAGTACATCTTTACCAATCACTCGGAGTCATTAAATTTCTTCGATAACCCAATAAGGACTTGCCACAGACCACTAAACGGCATATGCTGAGGCCAAAAAGCTCTGGGGTGTGTATTTCGTCTTGTCCCACCCACACGTCAGGCAAAATGGCACACCGGTTCCCCTTCCTCCCTAGGTCAATATTCCCCCTTAGGTGTCACCATCTTCAAAAGTTTGGCTCTGTCAGTCTGACAATTCAGTTAGTCGGTCAATCGAAGCTGTTGGGGTTAGCCGCTGTAATCCTGCACTAGAGAAAGGGTCGTGTTCAAGCTCTTCCCATGGACGAGACCTGTCTGTCTCACCCCCTCTGCTCAGCTGTCTTTTCCATCTGCATACTCCCGAACCAATCTTATTATCCTCATTTTTTCCCTCAAAGCCCTTAGCGGCTAACGCCAACACCGGTATACTCTTTGAGTTGAGGTAGTGACGAGGCGATAACTTTCAATCTTAGCATTGGGGGGGAGTTTGTGCCTTACCGCCACGTGGGCAAATCTTACTACTCCCCGACCCTTTTGCAGAAAAGCTCACACGGCGCGCGGGGAGGGGGGAAAGCAAAGCAAAGCAAAAACTCATAAACGCATGATGACGGTGGGCAAGCTGTCGTGGAGGTATCGTGAATTGCTCTACGGTAGCGGGTGCTTCTGCCTTTGGTAACTTATTACAAGAAAGAGCGATATCCGGCGGTTTCGCAAAAAGACATCGACCGGATGCACAGCACACCTCGCCCCTCATGACCCGACCTAGAGTTCCGGACGACAAACGGCAAAGGACTGCGCGTGCTTGTGATTCTTGCAAGCGCCGGAAGCAAAAGGTGAGCGAGCCTACAAGTCATCATCAGTCACGTTTCATCAAGTTGGTCTCCAAGAGGCTTGGACATTTTAGGGTCTCCCATTTCTATGGGTTCCGAGACCGAAGCAGCTTGGCTTGTATCGCGACTTTATTCCCGTCGTTGTATATTGTCACACCTCTTGCTAAGGATCGAATGTCGCGATCTGCATGTCACCTCCCAACATGTGTTCGCCCTCTTCTTGAGTATGCGAGAGTCAATGTGGGAGATGTACAAAAAAAATCCTTTTTTTTTTCCCTCCTCTCAAAACCGCAGCGAACTATATCAAGCGAGGCGAAATACCAGCAGATTAGTGGTGGTTTTTGATTGCACAGCATATGTACGCTTCGTATATGTCTGTGCAATGTGACAGATCTTCTACATTTCAATGCTGGCCTAGCATCCCAGCGCCCGGCTATAAATTTGGCTTGATCCGGGCACAAGTGTGTTGGCAAGCGGACGCATTACCCCTTTCGACTATCAAGCCGTTCGTGGCGTGTTGAAGCAAGAAAACATGCTGCATGGAAAGTGCCATCGCTAAGACTTTTTTCTTTCGCATATTACTCCTCAATATCTCGGTTATGTACGCTGCATGAACTGACCTATATTATCTCCAAGTGTAATGGACTTCATCCATGCAATACTTGTATCAAAAGAAACTTGATATGTGATTACACAGACGGTCGGGGTCCTGCTAAGCTCATGTCCGTTCATGCGACATCTCCTACAGGACAAAGCCATACTTCTGATTCTGTTGACGCCGTCGGAGCAACTCTCAATCGCGAGGCTGTACTCGAAACCTCTCCAAGGAGAGCGACTAAGCAAGGAAAGTCTGCTCGACGGACGAAAAGAAGAAGCCATGGGAAGGAAAAATATTCTCGTCACATCCACGATGTTTCCTCTGTTAGTGAAGGTGATGAAGGCTCCCGTCAAAGCACGGCGTCAGAAACAGAAGAGGAGGCAGAAGTTATTGGGCAAATTAGAATGCTGCAGGATCCCATGAAAAGACTCCGTGAGTGATATTTTTTTTTTTTTTTCCATCTTCTCAAAATTTCCTTATCCTCTGTCTCTCCCTCATTTTTTGATCTTCTTCGTCGAGTAATAACTAATCGATCTTGGTCAATTTCAGTTTATATTGGAGACTCATCCACCCTATCGTATCTCCAATTGATCCGTATGATTGTTTATAATACCACCGGCTCGTCTGCGTTTACAGAGGACCCCAACCGGCATCACATTCTGGAGCCTGTTACAACTATCCCTTCAAGCTCTATGATTCCTTATATGCTGCCTGATAGAGATGTTACGAATTTCTTGATCCAGTCTTATTTTGTTAATGTATAGTTGACATCTTGCTCCTCCTGACTATCATAACATCCGAGCTAATTATTTCCACTAAAGACCAAAGCTCTAATAGAGCTGTTTGATCAAGCAACTTTTTATCAGTATCTGGATGCGTGTTACTCGACTCCACTGTCGGTCAATTCGTCCACACTTTGTTTAGTTTATCTGACTTTGGCAATTGGTCTTGTTCTTGCCACGCCAGCCCCGAACAGCCCAGAGGAGCTAATGGTCAAAAGTTTCCAAGACGGGCCCGAAGAGCAGGCGGATGCGCTTTTCAGGGCTGCCAAATGTCTTAGTGACCCCCTTAATGGGATTGAACATGCAGATTTATGGATAATTCAAGCTTGGACATTAATGGCTTTTTATATGTTGATCATATCTAAGAGAAACGCGGCATATGCGTATTGCGGTTAGCAGACTACTCTCATTTCTCTATTCTTTGTTTGGGTTTTTTCTTTTTTTCTTTTTTCCCTTTTTTTTTTTTTTTTTTTTTTTTCCTTTTTTTTTTTTTTGACTAATATGAATATAGGCTTGGCCGTTCGTTCCGCGTACTCCCTGGGCTTGCACCGCATCCGGGACACGATGATGAAGTTTGATAATGAGGCTGTGAGGCGAAATATATGGAGAAGTCTATTTGTATTGGACAGGTTTCTCAGTACGGCTCTCGGCCGTCCTGCTGCCATATGCGAAGAAGACTGTTCGAGTGATGCATTGGATTTGCCAGCAGGTCTGACTGCTGCTGCTGCCGACCCAACACAACATGAAGAGGAAAAGTTTAGGGCTTCTAGTCTGAATTCGTCCGTACGAATCTCCAAGTCTATTGGCATTATGCTAAAGAGGGTCTACTCAGAACGGAGAATCTCAACAAAGCTAGCTCAGGAGATTGTTGATGACTGTCAGCTATGGTCTTTTAATACGCATACGTCTTTAGCGGCAGATGACCTCTTCAGCGGCAAAGCGTCAGTAGACAGGGGGATTCCCATCTTACATGTTCAGCTTCTTCATTATCATTCGATCGTCCTCCTGAGCAGACCGTTTTTTATTGATCTTTTGGTGAAGACGCGGCCGACCATCTCAAACGATGTGGAACCTTTCCATCGGACATTCTCGAGGTCAGAAAAGTTTTCTCAAGCATGTGTGGCTGCATCAACTCGCTCAGTGACACTCGTTCAAGCGGCATTTGAAGCAAAGTATCTCCCACGACATAATCCATTTGTTTTGTAAGTTGCTTCTGCAATTGGCTTTTTTTTCTTTTCTTTTCTTTTCTTTTCTTTTCTTTTTTTTTTGTTGTTGTTTTTCCCCTAATAGATTTTGCAGATATTACCTTTTTGCGGCGGCCTTGATTATTTTAAGTAATGAGTTTGCGGGTTTATATGAGAACGAGCAATACGCGGATTCTATGAGAAGCGCAATCAATATTATGGAGTATTGCGCAACGGTTGATGTTCAAGCTCGGCGGATGCTCTATATTCTCAAGTCGTTTCTATCAGATGTAGAAAAGCATTCAAAGTCTGCGGTGGCAAACGAACAGCCAGAATTCAGCTTACCGGATGGTTCTATCGGCGACCCAGAAGAAATTTTGCATACCAGAAGACAGAGTCTTGCTGCTCGACAAGGCCACCCCCGGCAGCAGCAGCAACATTCTGCCCCTAGTGGCAGAGAATCTTCCGATGCCATGGAATACTATCCTCATGTACAAACAAATACTCGGCAGCCGCCAGCTGCCCATGTCCAACATATGGGTCCTCTAGTCATGAGGGGGGAGCGTGCAATAGCTCCTGCAAACCGCCAGGCGGTACCAAGGCATTTATACGGTGACCGTTCACCTTACCGAAGATCAGACATGGCACTTGCCAAGACTATACACATGGGATCTGAGCAACAAGAATTTATCGACCACGACAGCCAAGCTGACTTTCAGCCAGGCGTAGACTCGGATGAGGCAAAAGTTTATGCACATGACTACCACTCCGCAGGGATGCCTCCTCATGGGAAGCAGCCGGCCTTCCAGGTTCATAACGGTGGCTTTAGGGCGTATTCAACTGCTGGCATGTCGTCTAGTGGTAGTCAAGAATTGGAGAGAGCTGACTTTGGTGGATCTTTTTATCCGCAAACGAGAAATGAAATTTCCGAGAGTTGAGAACCGAGGAGCCCTCAATCTGAAAGAAGTTCGAAAAGAGTGGAAAGTTTTGATATATACTCGCGGGAGATTTATGTTGATGGCGGGTGAAATAGTAGGTTTTTTTTTTTTTTTTTGTTTTTTTTTTTTTTTTTTATGTATATGCATATATGGATATTATACGCGCCAAAGAGTTTTTAAGTATACGATGTTTCACAATCTATGGAGAGTTAGTAGGAATATTTTATTTATTTTTCCTTACTATTTATATATTTTTGAGGAGCTTGAGTCCGTATAACGGCTCAATGCTCAATTACTCTATACTTTCCCCCTTCTCTTTCATAGCTTTCCCTTATCAGATATCGTAGACAGCACGTAGTTCTGTCCGTAACATTAAATAGCTACTTTGCAATCCTCAAGGTTCCTATGGCAGCCACTCAAGAATGGATGCCAATTCGTGAAAGAGACTTTCACCATGATCTTGGACCAAAGTATTCTCCCTCAGCAACATGTGCTCTTATGGCCGTGCCCTGGAAATCCATCGTCGTGCCCACCACATCATTGCCCCACCACTTGGGGGGATCAATTCCTTGCATCGTAAAGGCAAAAAAGATGAATAGCGTAGCCAGCGCCAGGCCCAAATCCAAACCAGACGAGGTCAAAAAATTCAAGCGCTTCCACCATCGGAAGTGGCGTTTCTTAATCCAAAACTGGAAGACGAAGCCGACAATGCCCCAGGAGAAGTAATTGAGAGGGGTGGCGGGTGGGATAGAACCGGGGCCGCCGAAGAGAAGTGGTGCGATGAGGTATTTTAAGAGAGATTTGGGGTATTTTTTGGCGGCAAAGTAGATGATTACAGGGGTGATTGCGCCGAGGATGAAGAAGAGGAAGAGACCAGAATAGATTTGGCCTGGGGAGAACATTCGAGCTGGGCCGATGAGACCCCAGATGACGGATGCTAAAACCAGGTAAGAAAAAAAGAAAAAACACAAAGTAAGATCCAAGGGCGAATTGAAAATAAAAAAGAATGCTTACCAGAGTAAAAGACTCTTCCGCCTGGACATGTGAAGTGGTCAGGCTGCTGATCATCGCAGATATCTTCGATGTTGTTAAGGGCCAGGTTAAGAACTAGGACTTGGATGATACATGAATATGTAGTGGCGACAACTTGGGCCATAAACATGGTCCTAGGGGGAATTTTCATGTAATGGCCGAATTTAAGATCAGAAACGAAAGAGAGTGCTTGAGACCTGTTCGAAGAGTTAGTATATTTGTTTCTATGACGGATTTTTTTTTTATGATACAAGTACTTACATGGTAATGTAGCCAAAGGTCTTGAAACTGAATACATATGCACATATATGATTAATAAACGAGTGTTCCATGGCAGAAAATGGGAAAAGAAGAAGCTTACAGCATAAGTGCAAGAGGTCGGCCAGGCTGGATGTAGCCGTACACAAACTCTGTAAGCACGTTCAAGCCAATCTGGTTATTGGTGACGGCTTGAATGATTCCAATGGGCAAGGAGAAGCCAAATGAGATTATTACTGCAAGCAGGAATGCCCACCAGGAGAGATTGGTTGGGTATGCGAGCACTGTATAGAAGCCTAATAGCAGCATCTAATCAAGTACGATGATGTCAGTGGGTGCCGAAGATTATGGTTGCCGGTGCAGGTGAAGAAGGGGTGAGGGGAGGGAGAAGGGGGGTTACTCACGATGGAAAAGAGAGAGAGATACCACCATGTTGGTGCTTCTTTATACTTTTTCATTAGTTTCATGTGAATATCTTGCTTTTCTGTTGTACTGTTCATGTACTGCCTCCATATATACTTCCCGTGGTGAAGATACGTATACACAACGAGGGCGGAGATGGCAGCGAATGACATGCCATACGATATGGCGAATGTGGTACTGCTGAAGCATTAGCTAATCCTAGCTCTATGGAGTGAAATCATTCTAGTCAAGTCGATATTTACCTAATAAATAACGGAGAGTAATTCCGGTAGGCTTCCTCATTCAAAGTCATATCCGCGTTCACAACATGGCTAATATTGTACTTTAATCCAGTGTTATCGTAGATACTGGAGTCGCTGATGGGTAAGAATTGGGAATACCATATCCCAGAGTAATGGAGGAGTGTAGATAACCCTACATAGAACACCGTAACACTAAGCAGGGTGTTCGCAATCGCGTGCCTAGATGCTTTAGTCAGAAACATAGCAAGTTCATTCATGTAGTCACACCACACTCACCATGGTGAAACGAGAGGAGACCCAACGTAGCCTGAGACTTGTGTCCAGTCGAAGGTAATGGGTATGATGGATAGACCAGTATTTCCTCCAAATAGCTGGTTGATTACTGGATTTTGGGGCGCCATCCATGTCGCAAATGCAAACACGCTCAAAAATTGAGCAAAAAACCCTGGAATGAAGTAGTAAAAGAAAGATGCTGCTGTGAGTAGACCAAACCACGTGTACCGAGGTAAATTGCCTCCGAAGACGGTCGGGTCCTTAAGATCACCTGATTCATACATGGCGTTCATCATCGTCACAGAAGCTAGATTTGCAGGCCATATCATCGATGCTGGATACACTATGAGTGATGGTCAGCCATTATGCCTAGGGCCATGGTGAGAGAGAGAGAGAGAGAGCCAAACCTAAATATTTGCGCATGACACCGGCAATTCCATATCCGAGCGACTGCGTAGACACAGTAAGTAGGATTTGGAATATCAAGCCAAAATTCTGCTTATAAAAGACCAGCTGCGCCAGGATAATATCTGTTGAATACGCAACGGAAAAGGACACAGACGCCATTATTCCTATGATTGCATGTTCCTTGATGTTAAAGGGGCCTGGGTTGAGGCTCCACCTGAGCCCAAAAGTGTTGAACTCCCTTTCCGGTAGGAACTTTCCCCATGCATGGCCGATGGGCCAAGCAATAATCTGGGCGACAAGAGGTCCGATAGCAATCGCCGGCTGGCGGAGCGAAAAGATGGTGTTCATTGATGCTCCAATAATGACGAGAGAAAGTCCAATTGTCCAGGCACGGACTGTGTTGCATGGCACATCTTCGTCGTAATTGCGAACAGCGGCTCGAACTTCTGGATACGGCGAGTTTTCTTTTTCCTCTTCCTCTTCTTCAGACCTCTTAGCTTCGTCGTCTAACAGACCCTCTTCAGATCGTGATCGACGACGTGACTCATGTTCCTCCGGTAGATTTGGATCCATAAGAAGTTCATATTCTGAACCTTGGTCTTCGTCATCAGTGTCGTTTCTTGCGCCCGAATCCGGCCATTGCGAAATGGTCTTTCTTAGGTCCTCCATTGATCCAGGTCTAGGGCTTGAAATCGAGTGTCGGGGGTGAGGACCCGAGCCAGACTCACGGCCACTCGCCTCAGCCATATTTTCCATGACGCTTTATCCCGCAATGTTAGTTGAGGTAGAATTGATTGCAAGAGTCTCTATGAGCGGCAGGAAAAGGTGATTGGGTTGGCCAGCCGGACGATAACAAGCCGAGAATAAAATGAATGCGTTGTGGTGGTTTTTTTTTTTCCTCTTTCAATTTCAAACTTCCATCTTGATCAAATAGAATGAATGCTATGAGAGTAATTCAACTCTTTTCACACGGTAAGCTCACTAGATAGTGGCCGCGAGACAAAAGTGTGTTGGTTGCTTGTGGCTATCTCAGGCTGATATCGGTTATTTTGCGAGCGCCAAAGAGTCAATCCTGATTGAAAAAATTAATTCATGCGAAAGTCAACAGTTGAAATCACTCCCGAAACATTGATTCAAGACCATAATTTTAATCATGGCGAGGAGGGGGAATTCCGAGGAAGATAGAGAGATACAGAGAAGAAGCTGAAGTGTCACGACGGCCCCTGCGGCTTTGTGAGTGCGAAAAAGGGCTTAGCGCATTTTGGTAACTTTAATCGACAATAGCCTGCTAAACCACGTTGAGCTATTTTTCCTACTTGCAAGAGGTCGTGAATAAATAATTCAGCCTTGAATTCAGTAAACCAATTAATCATTTTCTCAGTTTATGCAGCTTATTATTCGGTTTCACAAACTAATTAGCCGTACACTTCAAGGTCAAAAATTCATCCTCTCGTCTTTGAGTCTTTGATATGGAAACATAACAATGCGACGAGTTGTCGTGACTGGTCTTGGGGCCATCACGCCTCTCGGGCTCGGTATCCAGAGGACATGGACTCGTCTCATTGCCGGCGAGTCTGGCATCATCAGCGTTGCTGAGCGAGAGCCCCGAGACCGATGGAAGGAGTTGACATGTACTATTGCCGGAGTTGTCCCAAGCGGGCACGGTGGGAAATCTCACGGTCTATGGAAAGCTGATGAATGGCTCAATGCTGCAGAACAACGGCGCATGTCTGTCTTTACGCAATATGCGGTTGCGGCTAGTGATATGGCGTTGAAGGATGCCGGATGGGAGGCATCCCGGCAGGAAGATCAAGAGGCGACAGGCGTATGCCTTGGAAGTGGTATTGGGAATTTGGACGAGATATATGAAACGAGCTTATCTCACAACAGAGACGTAAGAAAACCCGAAATCACACACACATCTCCGTTGCGTTTATTAAATAACATGATATGAAAACCAGGGCTACAGAAAGGTGTCACCACTGTTCGTGCCCAAAATCCTAATCAACATGGCAGCAGGACATATAGCCATGAAGCACGGATTTCAAGGCCCGAACCATGCAGCAACAACGGCATGCACAACGGGAGCGCACTCCATCGGAGATGCAGCCAGATTCATCGCCTTTGGTGATGCCGATGTTATGGTTGCCGGTGGGGCAGAATCATGTATTCATCCCCTCGCCTTTGCGGGCTTCGGCAGAGCCCGGTCTCTAGCTACAGCTTATAACGATAAGCCCCAAGAAGCTTGCCGGCCATTTGACGTGGGTCGAAACGGCTTCATCATGGCCGAAGGAGCTGCAGTATGCGTGCTCGAAGAACTTGAGCACGCAAAGGCCAGAGGAGCGAGGATTTACGCCGAAGTCAGTGGGTACGGATGCAGCGGTGATGCACATCACATGACAGCGCCGCGAGAGGATGGACATGGAGCATATCTAGCTATGAAGAAGGCCTTGAAGAGCGCGGGAATTAAGCCTTCACAGGTTGATTATATTAACGCGCACGCTACGAGCACGCAAGTGGGAGACACGGCAGAAGCGGCAGCCATTAAGCGGATCATGCTCAGCGATGAAGGCGTTTCATCCGAGTCCAACGTTACTGTGAGCGGTACCAAAGGTGCAATAGGGCATCTTCTGGGTGCGGCCGGTGCTATTGAGGCACTGTTTTGCGTCTTGGCAATTCATGAGGTGAGTCGAGTTCCCACGTTGAGCTTGTCCAACAAACGGCTCTCCTATCTATCTGAAGGCTAACGGTAATTGAATGTGAAAATAAAGGGAATTGTGCCAGCTACTTTAAATCTAGAGCAGCCAGATGTAGGTGTCAATTTCAACTTTGTGCCTCTTTCATCCCAAGAAAAGGAGGTGAGAGTTGCGCTGAGCAATAGTTTTGGGTTTGGCGGAACAAACAGCACTCTTGTGTTTTCCAAACTTGATTAGACATTGACTTGGATAATCCATCCATGTAACACTACCTGTATCAATAAACTGTAACAACAGTACGTCCTTACTCTTTAAGAGAATAAAATAAAAATTCAAAATAAAATAAAATTAAAAGTCAAGATGTGAATTGAACTGTAAACCAGCGGTATGAAAAGCAAGCAGCAAAACTCATGATGAATGTAATCCGCAGCCTTCAATTCCCTTGTTGAATCTACCCCTCATCAGAGAACTCGTTGACTTTGTAAGAGTACGTGGGGCAGCCGAAGTTCAGCCGCTTGCGCCAAGCCAGCCACCACTCAATCTTATAATTTCTTCGCACAAGGAAATCCAGCGCGTCATGAAAGCCGCTATGACGATCTGAAAATTGAACCATAGCTCGCCTTTTTTTTCCCTGCTTGCTCATGGCTATTCGGAATCAGACAAGCGATCAACGCAATTCATAATTCTTCTATTTTTTTTATTTTTATTTTATTTCTCACCATGGCTTGCGAAAGCTGCAGATCCCAGGCCCGGACCCTGCTTCGGGTCGCAACCCGTTCTTCAGTATCTCGGCCCGCCGCTACTATGAAATCGAATTTTTTTTTGCCGCTATTCAATGCCTCTTTTCCGACGCCACCACCGTCAAGAAGCTTCGGTAGTACGAGCTCGAGAAAGATCTTGGGAGGCATTGGAAGCTCGATTGGGGAGTCATATCGGGTTTTGGGTGCTTCGGAGAAGTTGTACAAGGCATGCTCTAAAGCAGCTGATTATCGGATCACCGAAGAGGAGCGCAAGAATGATCAGGTAGAGAAACTCGAAGACGGAGAGGAGGTGGGACGCCCTGTGGAAGAAGGAAACATCTGGCACACTGGTACGCTATCTATCACCATTCAATCCAATATACTATGCGTAAGAAGGATCAAAGATATACTAACGTTTTTCCTCCTCTTCTTTTCCCTCTCCGGAATAGTTTTCAAACTCCCTCCTACGTTTAGTACCTGGTCGCATGTCACTATGCTTCACCTCTATCTCATCAACGCTCGCATACGATGCCTCGAACGGGACGCATACCGCAGTTGGCAGCAGCAGCTCATTGACCACTTCTTTTTCGAATGTGAGAAGAAGATGCACATTGACCACAGCATCACTTCCAGTGCTCTCCGGCAGCGCTACCTCAAGGACATATTTGTCCAGTGGCGAGGTCTCCTACTAGCATATGACGAAGGACTCATCAAAGGCGATGCTATAATGGCGAGCGCTGTATGGAGGAACCTATTCAAGGGCGACCCAGAGGTTGATCCTCGAGCACTAGTTGCCATTGTTGGCTGGATAAGATCGGGCCTTGCCTCACTGGAGGCTACTTCAGACATGGCTATGCCGAATAGAGCTCTGGATGTACTATCCAGGCCAGTAGATGTGTTCTGGACGAGGCTGGAAGAGCCATTTAAGAAGGACCAGGGCAAGGAGGTGGTGGACGAGGGTGAAGAAGTGAAGGTGGGTGAAGAGATGGCTAAGGCCGCTTAAAAGAAAAGAAAGGAAAAGAAAGCAAAATGGAAGTGGATTAAAAGTATGATGACGATGATGACAAAAAAAAAAAAAATTGGCGATTGTGGAATCTGTACAATATGTGCAACATGAAGGTGAAAATGGGGTCTGGGTGAACGAAATAAAAAAATCTCGAGGGGAAGGTGTATCGATACTCGGGGCGGCTGATACAAAGAGTTCTTTTTTTCTTTCAGATGTATGTATATCGTAATATGTATGTATAAATGTTTGCTGGCGTTGAAGAAGGGGAGGTTCGACATCCCATCTCCTGATGAACTCTTAATATAGAGAAACGAAACAAATCAAATCAAATCAAATCAAATCAAATCGCATCGCATCGCATGCTCTTCAATCCTTCTTCTCCCACATCTGAAACTCATACTTAATCCCCGCCTCCTCCTGTCCCGCCTCCTCAACTTCTTCACCCGTCCACTCCTGCAGCTCCTCTCTCGACTTCCTCTCCCACCCTTGAGTCTTTCCCCCCGTCAAATCAACTGGAAATCTCGTATCGCACTCAAAATCCGTATCAATGCTCGTCAGCAGCACGCGCCTCGCAGCAGGATGTCTCAGAGCCGCCTCATAAATCTGAGCGCCTCCGATGACGAAGATGCGCCCTGTACTACTCGCGTTGGCCTCTTCCGCATAGCGAATTGCTGCCTCAACGGAGGGTACGCGAACCTCAGAGCCTGCGGTAGGAGGTAAGGGAGGAAGGACAGCCGGCGCTGAGCGAGTGATGACGATGTTGAGGCGGTTTTTGAGAGGACGGAATTTGGGGGGGATGGAGTCCCAGGTTTTGCGGCCCATGATGACGGTGTTTTGGGGAGCAGTCTATAAGCGATTAGTTCATTTATTTATTTATTTATTTATTTCATTTAATTCATCAATCCAATTCTTTTCTCTTCTTCTGTAAGATCGATATAGAAATCATTAGAGGCAGCTTTGCTGATAGGTAGTCATGTTCATATAATGGAAGGATTTTTTTTGATTTTTTTGATTTTTTTTACCTGTAATGACGTTGGAACCCGCGTCGTCACACGAGCGAAATATTGCATTTCTTTTCTAAGACCCTTCCAAGGCATAGTGCCCTGAAAACCAATGCCCATACTACGGGTTGCGGCAACGATGAGTGTGAGTTCAGGAGAAGCCATGGCAGCTGCGTTTGAATGTGTATGGTCTGTGAGAGAGCTGATGAAAAAGAGACTTGAGAAGTTGTTAGTTAGTTTAAGCTATGGTATAGTTAGGGTTGAAATGAACGTTTGATGTTTTGGTGGATACAACGGAACCAGCAAGTACTCTGTAATTAAAATTAAAATAAAAAGATATAATGAAAATTCTTCTTAATAATATGCATAAATGTCTAATTGATATCTATTACATTTTAAATATGATTATAATGCTTCTAACCGCCCAAGTACCAGCGCTCAAATCACTCGGGTTCTCTTACTCACAGCTTTGAGGGCTCTAATACAGCAATGTCCTGAAACGGAATACCCAAAAACTTGTAAATGTGATGAAATCTATAACTTGATTAGAAAAGTTCCAAGTACTGCTCACATCTTTTCATTGATGCGCAACTGAATATTTTTTTTTGAATTTTTGAATTTTTTCTTTCATTTTTTTCAAGTGGAAAAAAAGAAGGAAGGGTTTCAAAAGACTTACCGATCGCTACCAAAAAAGGGCTCCTCCTCACCCTTTGAATTCGTCACCCAAAACCAAGGCGCGCCAAAGGCCCCTTGTCCAAAAGCTTTCTTCGTGGTAGCCATAAGAACATCCTTCATCGTACTGCGGCTCTGCATAATCTTCTCTACCTCCTCCTCAGTGAAGAGCTTCTTGGTATCGCTTTTCCCAGGCTGCTCTGTCACCCCTCTCAGCACAGCACGTAGATTTTCTTCTGGAATGAGGTTGACGTTAGGGGGTGTCCAGAAGGCAATAAAGCAGGCTTCCAAAGTGGCCAAGAAGGTGGCTAATGGGTAATTCGCCTTGATGTAATGCAGGGCACGGAGCGGAGATATGGTGTGCGAGACAGCCATGATATCCGGTGGTGCCTCGATGTTGAAAAGGCCGAGTCGATGAGCGGCGCGGCGAGAGTCATATTTGAGATACTTGGCCTTGACTTGGTTGGTCCATGGAGGGTGGTTGCCTGTGTCCTTAATCAGCATGTTTGAAAGCTTGAAGAAAAGGATATAATATGAAATATGAATATATATATATATATGTGTGTGTGTGTGTGTGCGTGTGTATAAAGGAGATTAAAGCAAGTCGAGTGAGTTGTAGCTTTACCTGATAGATTGTTGATACCACCAAGCAGCACAGGGTGAATTCTAGCCCGACACATGCATATAAGTATTTGAACTGATACAGCCACTTCATATAAAGGGTGAAGCATCAATAAGAATATTAACAACATACTCTATTTCCACTCCATTGGCAGCTAACTTGTCTCGATTCTGTGCTAAATCTATAAAGGCAATGTAGCTATAATAGGATGCTAATCGTCTCATAGATTGCAGGTCAGCCTCGGTCATACTCCGTACAAACAAAGATTTTAAAAAAAATTATGCGATTATAGCAGTGTGCAATCTCGAGTCGTAGATTAATAGCCAACGTAACGGTTAATGCAGCTCACCCCAACATACACACCGAGACCAATCACAAGAACGCTTTTAGACTCACCGAGGTCCAAGAAGCAGTCAATCTTGCCTCCCATGGTTAGTTCCCTCCCGCTGGTCCAATGTCAATTACCCCGGATTTTATCTTTCTCTCTCTCTCTCTTAATCAAGATCAGGATGTCGATTCTCGCCACTAAGCGCAGATGGCGTGATTGAGACTGATGACAAAATCGAGAAAAGGGGGAAGAGTAAAATAATAATGGTCAGCTAGCCGCCTAAGGTAGGAGGGAGCCTTTACTACTACTGCTGCTGCTGCTGCTGCTCTTGACGGCAAGTTCATTTTCCACGAAGCCTCTATGCTCCATCCTCCTTAGTCACTATATTTTTGCGGGGTAGAGCTCTGTAAGTGCTATAAAAACGGCACCGTACGGGGGGCTACGGACCGAGGCATGTTCACTAATCAAGCTTACAACTCCACTACAGAACTCCACATCTCGGCGCCGGCTCACGACTTCTTTCAATGCTGCTTTTCCGTACTGCTGCTATTCATAGCGATTTATAAGTTTTACAGAGTGGCCTTGATTTCATAATATTGATGACATTCGATTGTGTATGTTGTTTTTATAAACTACCACCGGGCATTAATTAGTCTTATAAGTTTAAGCATGAAAGCTTCATGTCATCATCGAATTTCCACTTGCTCACCTACTCATTCATGAAACCGAAACTTATGAAATCGATCAATTTAAATCAAATCATCAGCACTTCATCGTAGCTTTTTTTTTTCCTTACTATTATCTCGTTCATTCATCTACGTACGTAATTAAAAAAAAAGAAAAGAAAAGAAAAAAAGAATCAAGAAAAACCGAATCTCTGTCCTCCCCCGAAATGGCCAACCAAAAGCCCGTAGCTCTCGTCGTGGGAGCTTCCCGTGGCATCGGCCGCCAAGTCGCCATCGACCTGGCCAAGAACGGCTACGCAGGTAAGTCGTCTACATCGTTCACATGTAATCTTTTGAAATCGCTTCTGCTAATTAGTAGTTCATCATAAGTTGTCGTGGCCGCAAAATCCATCACAGACCCTTCCAAACTCACCAACAAGACCCCCAATCCCAAATCCAACGACTCAACTATCACCACCGTCAGCCGAGAAATCACCTCTGCAGGCGGCGATGCGGTTCCCATCCAGGTAGACGTGCGTTCTGAGGAGAGTGTGAATGCCCTCATCGCAAAGACGATTTCTGTAAGTTTTGAATAATAAGAGTTTTTAGTAACTTACCTTGCTCACGATGTACGTCTTATTTTTTTTTTTTAGACATACGGTCGCCTCGACGTCCTCGTCTACAATTCCGGCGCCATCTGGTGGGCCTCCGTCGCCAACAGCCCCCTCAAGCGCTTCCAGCTCATGCAGCGCGTCAATCCCGAAGGTCTTTATGCCGTCGTCCAAGCTGCTCTCCCGCATCTCCGCCCTCATGGTCGTATTGTTGTCGTCAGCCCGCCTATCTACAGCCGTTTCTTCCGCGGCAAGACTGCCTACGCTATGGGTAAAGTCGGCATGAGCGTCTTGACAAAGGGATTGGCCATGGATTTCGAGCGCGAAGGGCTCAATGACATGGCCATTACGAGCATCTGGCCAGCAGTAGTAAGTTGAATATACATACATACATACTTACATACATACATACATACATACATACATACATACATACATACATACATGTATATATGTATCTGGCAAGCTTAAGATGGAAGAAAAATTGACACATTTCCCACAAGGCCATTGAATCCGCCGCCACCGAACAATTCACAAAGAAAAACCCCGACGAGGAAAAAGACCTCCGTAAACCTACCATCTTCTCCGATGCCATCCTCGGAATCATTCGCTCCCCCGCCGCCAAAGTCAACGGCGAGCTACTCCTTGACGAGGATTTCCTCCGTGAGCAATTGGGCGTTACTGACTTTTCAAAATACAACGTCGTGCCTGGGGCAACCCCCCGTCGTATCATGCCCATGAAATTACCAGACTTGACTGTCTCTGAGCAGGCGGATGAAGGGAAGCGCGTTGATAGTGCTACCAAATCTAAATTGTAAATTATTTGGGGGTAGGTTTTGCAAGGTTCATATAAAATAGCAATATATTTGGAAAAGCAAAGTCAAACGATGATGGGTAATGAGCCTGCAAAGAATTGTCCATAGCTAATACTACTATTACTATTAATCCTACCATTTATTATTCAAGATATAGCTTGATCATAAGCCAATATGAGTACACAAATGCACACAGCATCATGTACAAGTAAGGTATAAAAGAAAAGTTATATATCGTGCTATTACATATCAGAATCATTGTCCGTATATGTGTAATATCCATAAGAGTATACATCTAATTTCCTCAAGGCATTCCCTCTCAAGGTACTTATCGCAAAGATAGAATGCAATTCCCTTAAACTCCAAAAAAAAAACATCGGACACATATAAGCCGCTCCATTTTCAATATCAGCTCCTCCTCAATCAATCCATGATCTCTTCTGTTCTTGCAGCTTTTTTCTTACACAAAAAAAAAAAAAAAAAAAAAAAAACAAAAAAATATTAAAAAAAAAAAAAAAAAAAAAAAAAAAAAAAAAAAAACCATGTTCTCAAAAATCACAAAAAAAAAAGCCGCTTTACCAATCCCATCCTTGTCCATAGTCAAACTTACAAATAGAACTCGACAGTCTCCTTACTTTTCACTCCGCTGTACTGAGGCAGAAGGTAATAAGAAAGGAACTATGCTTCGCATTCTCTTCTTCTTGTTGCTCCTACAAGTCCAACACACTTCTCACTGGCTCAGCGGACCCATGCTTTGCATGCTCTCAATGTCGCTAATCGTGTCATTGAACACTCCTCTCAAGTTTCCGAGTACCTTCTCCCGATTCCACTCGTGTCGACTTCGCCATATCTCATCCATCATTTCACGGTTAACTTGCTCAAGCTGCTCAATGGTGCATCCTGACGTGCCCTCTGTTACCTGGAACAAAAAGTTTTCAATTCCCCCTTCCACTGGTAGCGGCTGCGAGGCTGACAAGCCCGAATTTCGGACTGAGTGCGGGTCCGTTGAGCTCACATCATGAGAGTTTAAGCTAATCACAGACTTTAAAGCTGCCGGGCTCTGATGAGACTGCGAATGTAGTGATGAACGGCCTATAAGCGAACCAGACGAAGCCAAAGCATCGCCACGTGCCACCCTCTGGGCTTGAGAATGAGGCCAGACCTCATCACTAGACGATAATACGCTTTGACTTGGCAAAAGCAACGTGTCTGGCAACGTATCCTCATTTTCATGGTTGTCACCGTGGTTGCCGTTTGTGTTCTGCGTACTCCAATTGGATGATCGGTGAGTTGACGGGTCCGATGTCTTTGTTGTGGATGCATCATTGATCACCGCAGATGGTGACACGCCAGGGGGGAGAGTAGTGACTGCAGATCGCTGAGATACTTGCGTCGCCCCAGCCAGATTTTTAGAAGAGGATGTCTCCTGTGACCTAGGCGGCGGTCCCATAAGAGATGTTTGAGACAGCAGTTGGGTACTGTCGTCAGTCCCACTCATTTGTACGTCGCCCCCCTTCATCGGATTGGGGATACCGTTGTCGAGCGAACGGCCGTCTTGGTAAGCCTCGCCGTGTCCATTAGACAAAGGACTTCGAATCTGGAAGCGGGCCATCGTACGAGCTCCCGGGACGGGTTCTCCGAGGGTGAGAGGACCCTGTGAGTCGCTATCATTCCCACCACCAAGATCGGATTGAACTCGCTCCAATACGGATTGCATGGCCTTCCGCTTTCTCTCTTTTTCGGTTATTTGCTTGGCTCGCTGCTGCTGGCGCTGATAGAGCGCTTCCCAATCTATATGAGTAGTGCTGCTTTCGATACTGGCTACATCGACCTCCACGTTGGCGAGTAATTCGTTAGCCTTCAAAGTGCGTTCCTTGTCTCCAATATTCTTGGCATCCTTTGCAAGCGCCTTGATATCAAATAAGAAATCCTTAGGACGCGCGTAGAATCCGTTCGACAAGCGTTCCTCAATAGTAGTAGTTTCGAGATTGTAATAGTATTTGCCAGATTCAGCATGCCTCAACACATCGTTCCCATGCTTGTCTTTTACAATCTCAAAGGGTCTGTTCTCTCCCTCCGCTAGATCGGGCCGTACATAGTTCGGATCTGCCTCCATGAATAAATATTCAATGTCTTTCTGTGGAATAACCGGCTGTCTGAACTTCTTATATCTGCGATTGATTTGATCCATGATAGGCTGTAGTTGAATTTTTAGAGCATTGAGCAGCTGGTGATCTCTCTTTTTCAAAGCCTTCATTTCTTCTTTGGTCGGCGGCTTGGGAGATGCCTGTGGGGCTACCGGGAGCTCTTCAAGCACTCTCTTCTTACGGTTCTCAAGGTCCGGGAATTCGGCCGGTTTCAACTTGATGTATTCTAGAGTTTTCGAAAAATACTCCGTACGGTTTGCCTGTTTGAAATTTTAGCATCTCTCAGCCACATTGCTACTTTTGGAACTGAGATCTCTTACCCTTTCAGGCTTACTAATTTCCATCTGGTTTTTACGAGAGAAGCCAAAAAGGTCCCGAATCGCCTCATGTGGAAGGTCTTTCTTCTCACACTCGGCGATAGCTAAGACTAGCACAGGGTCTGTCGCAGGGATGGATCTTAACAATGTGCGAAAGGTTGTCATCGCTAGCGATCCAGACAGCACACTGTACCACGTATCAAAATTCGGTATGAAGATAACACTCGGCTTATGACGCCTTAATTCAGTGAAGAGGCCAACAATGACTTGCTCCATAGGCTATAGATACTTCAATTAGCAATCACCCAGTTGTTTTGGAGAAAATTTGGTGTGGGCTAATAAAGGGAGGCGGGGGGGGACGAAAGCAACGGAAAACACTTACTCGTCCGTCATTGAGGAGGATAGGTAGATCAAAATGCTGTATGTGAAAGCCCTCAAAGTAGTGAAGAATTGCGGAAGAGAGGTAGCCTTGGCCCATGCCAAAAGCACCTGAGATGACGAATCTGGGTCGGTAGACCCGAGAGCGTTCAAATTCTTGGTTCAGGGTCTCACGACCAAAGCCGTGATCTTCATCCTCAAACTGCTCGAACATGGCTTCCTCCAATGCAGTTGTCTTCTTTTTCCGAGGCAAGAGCGCGTCAATTGCTCGCTGAGCTTCACTAAGCTGTTCACGCAACAGAGGCGCGATAGAGGTTGGAAGTGGGCGTGCTCCGGACGTTGCAGATCGCTCTGAGGAAGGAATCATCTTCTTGATAGAGATCATGAAATCTGAAGCGTGAACAAAGATTTTGGCTGGGTCGACGAGAAGTTTCTCCTTGGATGAATAGATTTGTGGGTAGGTCCGTTGAATGGCGTTGAGCGATGCTTCAGTACAGAGAGCTCTCAAGTCAGCACCGCCATAGCCCTTGGTGTTCTCTGCAAGCGATCGCTTGAACTCATCTGAGAGACCCCAGTCTTGTGTGTGGATATCAAGGATTGACCGACGCCCCTCGATATCAGGCAAGGGGAAGTAAAATTCTCTATCAAATCGTCCTGGTCGTCGAAGAGCAGGATCGATGTTGTCCGGTCGATTGGTAGCGCCGATGACGATGACTTGGCCGCGACCATCCATGCCATCCATCAGAGCCAACAAGGTCGAGACAATGGAGGCATGGATTTGCTCTTGCTTGCTCGATCTAACAGGAGCCAATCCATCAATTTCATCAAAGAAGATGATACTAGGCTGAGTCCGCCTGGCTTCCTCAAAAAGCAAACGAAGCTGTTTTTCAGCCTCGCCAACCCATTTGCTAAGCGCATCAGCGCCTTTGCGCATGTAGAAAGAGATCTTCTTCCCACCAGAGCCAACCGAGTTAGCGAGTGCACGAGCGAGCAATGTTTTACCAGTCCCCGGCGGACCATGAAACAACACGCCGCGAGGTGGCGTAACATGGAACCTAGTAAACAATTCAGGATACAGCAGCGGAAGCTGAACCATTTCCTTGAGTTGGTCGATATGACCTTGCAGACCACCAACCTTGCTGAAGTCGACATTCATATCCACGCCAAGAGGATCGGCATCAGCAAGAGCCTTGCGATCCTTGATCTTGCCAACATTAGGAGTGGCTCCAACGCCGTCAACACCAAGACCTTGTGCACCAGATACAAGGCCACCTGCCGGAGCAGCAGATGTCGGCGTCATGCCAACATTTCCCACCACATTGGACCTGTGCATCATCTCATCATCGCTACTATCAGAATCAACACCGCCGGTGGCACCAGTGCCCCATGGACCACCAAGCAGCGACCCAACACCACCACCGCCGCCAAAGGGACCGTATGTCGTGTTGAGGTTCCTGTCCCAGCCAGCAACACCTCCTCGTCGACGATTGCGAGCAGGAGTGGGAGCGGGATCGTCTATTTCTTCTTCAATGTTGACCGCATTCAAGGGAGGCATATAGTAGTTGACTTTAGGCCGTGGTCGACGACCGCTCTCCTGATATACAATGGGAGATTCTGTCCGGGCTTTGCGTTGCGATCTGGATGACCGCCTCAGCTCACGAGCTTCTTCATTCAGCTCATCCATGTCGAAATCAGGGTCGGCGGAAGAGTTTCTACGGCGCGAGCTGCGGCCAGAACGGCCTCTAGACCGGGTCTGCCTTCCTCGAGGCGTTGGACTATCCATGACATCATCGTCATAGTCATCATTCTGCCCCTTTGCAGAACCCTCAGCCTCGTCGGAATCGTCGCCTGGCTCAAAGTCACTGCTAAGCTCTTGAGTAGACTTCTTAGTGCCCCTTGCCAGTCGCCGCGACCGACGGGTACCACCGGCATCTGATTCAGCTTCAGCTTCAGGCTCAACAACCTCAGTTGTCTCAACAGCATCTTCTGTGGAAGCTGCGGCAGCAGTGCGGGCACTTCTTGTCCTCCGAGTAGTAGGCACATCATCATCATCATCATCATCATCGTTATCCTCTTGGTCTTCTTTGTTGTCCTTGTCCTTGTCCTTGTCCTTGCCCTCTTCTACCGCAGCGGGATTTTCGGCTGCAGCTTCATCTTGATAATCCTCGTTACCGTCCTTACCAACATCCGGCATATCAGAGTCTATTTCTTCTTGTTTTGCATGGGGCGGTGAATCTTGCGAGAGCTCGTCAGGCGCATCAGCGTCATCAACATCTCGAAAGCTACTCTCGTGGGCAGCCTCTAGGATTGGCTCGGGAGCTTTCATCAGTCCTTTCGTGGCGCGGGAAGCCCGATTTCGCACGAGTGCCTCAGGGCTTTTGCTTCGTGAATCTCGGGAGATAACAACATGTCGACCAGAGGCAGATAGCTCTATGAAATCTTCTGCGTCTTCAGTGCGTGCTCGGGTCCTACGCGTCTGGGCAAGAGCTGATCCAGGGACCTTAAGCTTGACCATCCTTCGGGCATCGGACTTAATAGGCTTCATAGGGGCATCATCGAGTTCGTCGATCTCTACCTCTTCCTCCTTTTCGTTTACGTCATCGTCGTCTTCGCTGCTTTCTTTATAGTTTTGTTGTTTGACTGCTACTTTTCTAGCTCTCCGTCCAGCCGCATTTCTGGGCGCATCTTCATCAGATGCCTCGGACTCTTCAGCAAAGGAATCTTCTTCGCTATCAGACAACTCATTCTCATCCTCGTCAATGTCAGAGCCTTGATAGCGATTGATCCTCCTGCGGCCGGATTGGGCACTTCTGGATTGGCGGGTTTTCTTGGAGCTTCTGTTGGGCCGTGCCTCTATCGGGTCGAAGTTTTCGTCTTCTGGGTCGGACTTGTTAGGATCGAAGTCCTCTAACAGGACCCTCTTCCTCTTGCTGACCATTTTGTTTCTTTCGAATTACGTGGTAATTTCCTTCTTTTTTTTTTTTTTTCTTTTTCTTTTTTTGGTTGGTTGGAAGGGAAAGAAAAGGGAGGCTAATGAAATGATGAAAACGACTGGTGAACTGTAAAATCTAAAGTAGATATTATCAAGACTTGAAAAAACTAGAGTAATCAAAACGTCAGTAAGTCATGTCGTTTTATAGGATGCATTGGCAATATAATGCCTATAGCAAGCCCTATTCACGCTTCCAATGCGTGGCCTATTGTTAAAAAGATTGACTAACCTTGGACCTGAGTGGTGACGCACGGTGGCAGTGTAAGGCGTGCATGGAATCGCGCAAAGACACACCACTTCTCAATAGTCCGGGTCTCAGCAGAAGCTCAGAAGAGCTACGCATATAGATGTCTTCCCGATATCCGAGTTCTGAAGATATCGCGTTGATAGAGCGCGCCAAAATCAACTCAATAGCTGCTGCAAAAGAAATGCAGCGATGGTCGCAAATCAGACTTGATAACTAGACTTCGCGCGTCGCGAGAGCTAGTGCTGAGGCCAAAACCGACTGTCCCCTCACGTGCAGGCACGGCGGCGCGATTCAAGCCGTGAGTGGTCCGAGCTTTTTTCTTCTTTTTTTTTCCCTTTCTTTACTCGTAAATCAACGGCACCAGCCTATTGTTAAGGCGTTTCCGCTTCTCCAATCAAGGGCCCGCTATTCAAGGCCACCAAAAAAAAGCGGCCCAAGAATGACCTTATTTGAAGCCCTGGTAGCACATCGTGTTATTCAAGCTTCAAGGGCGCATTTAAACAATTGGTATTGCAGCTTCATTGTGGGCGAATGTTGATGCATTGCACAATTATAAATTAAAGAAGGAAAAAAAAAAAAAGAAATTCAATACGGAAACGCGTCAACAGAAGCATTACGGCAGCAGACCAAATAACAATGGCAATTCTCAATTCATTACCCATCAAGGTGTTATGTCGTTCGTACTTACAAAGAATTTCATTTAATTCTAGCTTCCCCGGATTCTTCAGATCTGGTGCTCGGCACTGATGCCCTGATGCGGCTCAGCATTCTAGTTCTTTGCCGTAGGGCTGATAGAAGAACTACTATAGCTAATACTTGCTCCGTGCTACTACTACTACTGCCACTGTCATCTGGACCCCACGCCTAACAAAGTCTGATGTGGACAGGCGTATCGTATCAAGAAATAAATAAAGTAGTTGGTGCCTTGGTGCCTCAATTTTTCTTGTTGCTGTTCAGCGTATCGTACGAAGTACAATACGAGTATACCATCAGGCACCTGTTGTCTCTTAGGTATTACCTAGTAGTACATGTAAGCCTAGGACTTCAATTATTGACAATCTGCAGCTTATTAAGTCCTAGATTTACGATTTACAGCCTACTTGTACGTGCCAGTAGTACAAAGCACAGAAGTACAGCAGCATCATTCGCCCATTTTCGTCTCGAAAAGTGGAAATGTTTCTTTTTCTTTCTCCCGCAGCCTCTCACATGGGGTGACTCATCATCTTACTGCATTGTCAATACCCAGCTAGAGACGGTAAGGTAAGGAACTTATACGGAGCATTAGTAGATGGCTGCCGTATACTAGCCAGTCATTGGTCCATGAAGCAGCTCAGCTCATGCCGCCATGACAGCGCATTACCACTACAACAGTAAAGGGGGGTTGCCTGACATTTCCTAGGTCCAATTCATCACTCGGTGTTTCAAAAGGCATCCTCCCGCCTTTTTTGGCCCCCCGAGCTGACAAGCTCAACCTCAATCTGGCTACCGACCGCTGAAATGCTAACCGACAGTCATTGCTCGTACCCTGCAATACGATGGATACTAGTATTTGTCCTGCTAGTATTCGGAAAGGCCCGTTGACTCCAAAATACCTGCTAAGTCTGAAGTAGTGGCATTATTCCGTCCTGGCACTACTACCAAATAGGCGCGCATTTGCCCACCAGGACGACAGTCGTTATATTGATCCCTGGGAAAAGAGACAAAGGGGTTCGTCGTATTTGGAAGAGTTGATCAAAGAATCTAGAATCCCCCCCTTCCCCCCCTCCCCCCCCCCCCAAAAAAAAAAAAAAAAAAACGCCGTCTCTCTATGAAATTCCAAAATCTCTACGAAATGACTTAGCAGACTGGAGCTGGTTGATGAAGTCCACTACCTAAGGTATCCATTCTGTACCGAGTACTACTACTTTACTACTACTACTTATACTACATAGTTTTGATTTCCTTGTCATTATTTAAAAAGATCGGCACTAAGAGAAGCCATTAACTTTCAAACCAAAATAAAGGGATCCCCCGCTATTGCGCCAGCCCGGGGGTGGAGGGGGACACAAACGCCTTCAATACAAGTACGAGTAAGTCCTGTTCGAGACTCTCCTAGGCTCTCCGTCACCGAGTCCCTTTTCCCTGCTTGCCCTTATCTTTCTCCTCCAATGAACCCAGCTCCATGTGATGGCCTGCCAAAGGGGCGTGCTTGGCCTAATTCGATGATGATACTTGTAGGTCTCTGCATGTTTTACCGACACGCTGGCTCCTAATGGTCCTCCACGCGACTGGAATGCCGACCTTGGCAGTAGCACTGCAGATTAGTTATGGCCGTCTGCGTCTGCGGCCTGACACGGATTCGGTCAGCCGCCACTTAAGTTATGCGCATCCCATCCTTTAATAAATGAAAAAATAACACGGACATGGTGCCCCATTTGCTATTTATTATCCAGCCGTCCCATCTCTCTCTCGCTCTCCTTTCCCATCCGTAGATTTCACCTGCGTAGCAATCTTTTTTTTTTTTTCCCGCTCTTCGCCTCTGACTTCTCGCACCCGGTGTGCAGAGCCTCAGCTGCCTTGACGGCACGGGTCTGTCCTATCTTTTTATCAGAACAACTCCCAGGAAGCAAGTCTTCTTCTATCAGGACGATCCTACCTACGTTCCATAATAAACACAAGCCCATCATCCTTCTGTTACGAATAACGAGGAAATAAAAGAAACGAAAAATCATCACGTTCGCTATGAATCGCTCATCACGAGCCGCCCCCCCTCCCCCTTTGGAGTTGGATACTTCCTTCAGTGGCATGGGACAGCCTTCTGAGTACTCCCCCGACTCGCTTGACTCGCCGATATTCCCCCCATCAAAGGTATGTCTTATTACATAGTCCTAAATCATTTATTCTCCAGATGCAATATCTAACGGGAGAAAAAAAATTATAAAACAAACAGAGGGTAGGAACAAGTTCAAGTGCTACCACAAACCCGCTATCCATCACGTCGCCCCAGCGCAGGACATCCTTTGGCTTCATCAAGTCTTCACCTACGGTCAACGTTCACACAACCTGTGGCCGCCACACCGACCAGCTACTCTTCAGCGGACCCTCATTATCGGGACTTGCCCGCACCTTGCTAGGGAGGAAGAAGAGGAGGTCTGTAACGGGTAACTGATGAGCCTGAATAGGATACCTGACCCAGGTAATTGCAAAAGTACCTTGTTCTAAGCGGGCGGCGCGTAGCAAACCATCCTTTTTTTTTTTTGGGAATTTTGAATTTTTGGATTTTTGGATTTTTGGATTTTATCACGACTTACAGTGCTGGCTGGATCGGTGCAACATCTAGTACGTTATACGATATGGCCTAATGATATTACTATTACTACAACTATAATAATTGGCAAAGAGGAAAAGAGACACGTCTTTTGTGGCTTGCTATTTATATCTTAGATAGCTGTTTAATATCACCTCCTTTTTTAAATGAGTCCATACAAGATCATCAACGTGGCTGCTTACGGGGTTCAAACTCATCGCCAATCAAAAGCCAAGTAGAACTATCCCACAGCTTTTGATCAATAGCTTCCTAGTGTTTGGTATCAAATAATATTCATTATGGACTAAGACATATTTTGATGCTGAACAAAAATCCAAACATGGCGAATGCTCGAGCCTACTTTGTATATTGTTATTAGACCGGAGCCCCTCCCTTGCCTTATACTAATTAGAATGTACCTGCATTCCGACATCTGGATGAAACTTGATACCCAAAACGCTCTGAATCGACCTCTCCACTCTTCCTAATTCAGACAGTGGCTCTGACATGTGAGTAAGGCATGTACTAGGTGCTACTGTGACCAATGTCTTCCACCCAAAACAAAAACAAAAAAAAAACATCAAAGTGTCTCATTTCTGACCCGTCTCAGGTCTTACGAGTACCCTTGCATATCCACCCGTGGACTTGGATAAGTATCCTTATCCGTGGCCGCATATTTCTTCGAAAACCTCTCCAGCACAGTGATAATCCACCGCTGTGCCTCAGCATTGGCAAACTCATACGCTATTCTCAGCGAGTAACCAAGACGGAAAGGTCCCATGATGCCTTTCCCCAAGATCTCGACGGACCGGAGAATGTTATGCACGAGCTCCTTTTGGGATTCCCGATAGTCCACTGGCCACTGGCATTGAATTAGCAGCTCTTGAAGAATCAACATACTGGCCCAATAGCCCATGTGCATAGCTCCAACCCATGGCACCCGGTGGTCTAGCACCAGCTGATATGGTGAATGGGCATCTTGAGACGGAACTTCTTGCGGCTCAACATCAAGTTTCTTAAATTTTTCGTACCACTCGGTAAACCGTTTGTGGTTTGCGGCTGTGAGCTCAGCGAGATCTTGTATGCGTCCTGCATGTACTCGTCTGCCAGCCATGAGCTCTTGACGAATAGGGTATCCCCACCACATAACTTCTGGTATATCTGCTAGACAAACAAAGAAAGAACTGGCTACAGCGTTTGATTCTGGTGTTTCAGAGGAATAAAACGATTGTCGCGCGCCGTCACAAAGCACTGTCCTCCATTGTGGATGGGCTAGGAAGCATTTGTCGCTTGTGGGGAAAAACAAGGAGCTCATTATCTAGGATAGAAAAATGGTGCGTCAGCTACAGTAGTTAATCATCTTTTATGCAGGGTGTCGGATATGTCCTTCTCCCTAGGCAGGTGATGCAGCCGCAAATTATTGTCTCTCGGCCAAAAAAAAAGAGGACGCAGCCTTACAACTAGGGGGAAAAGCATCCTGGGTATCTTTCCATCAAAGTCTTGTTCGGAAGATGCAGGAACAAGTAGCTTAGCAGTCACCTATGATATCGAAACAAGTGGAACAAAAAATTGCCTACCAGGACACCTCGGAAGGAAAATACTATGGCTGCGTCATTGCCCTGCACATGAGCTGCAGGACCACGTTTCTCCATCAGTGTGGCGATACCCTTAGCATGCTGCAACCAGGTATCTGGTGAAGTTGTACCCGCAAACAGCTTATTGCGTTGTCAGCCAAGGCTCAGTCAGACATTTTAGGACCAAGAAAAGAAAAGGGAAAAAAAAGGAAAAAAAGCCAATACTTTGTCACTATCCCATGCTTACCTCAAAGAAGCAAAGCAAGACGGCAGAACAGAATGTCTCAGATGACTTCCATCTTGTAGGATGTCTCAGTGCCGTCTGAAGGGCACTGAGGGACCATCCATAAACAGTCCTGCTCTGGGCAATTAGGCTGTCATCCGATAGCTCTTTGCCCACGAGATGTAAAGAAAGGGAGCAAACAGCGCCATCCAGGACTGCCATAGTCCCCAGTTCCTCAAACTTTAGACGACCAAAAAATCCCAGAAATGTAGTCACATCCCTCGAACCAAGTTTTGTCTGGGCCATCTCCATGAGCGTGCCAACAAATAGACCCCGAATGGGCTGAGGCGAGGCCACCAGGGACGCTGCAGTGTTACTCGTAGGTGTGATGGTGCCGGCCGACGACGAGGTCGAGGCGGTGGACGGCGAACTTCCCGACCCGGCAGCAACAACGCTTCCATCGCGGCTGGTTTGCAACGGTCGAGAACCCTTGCTTCGGATGGCGTGTTTGCCAGACACGAACTTGATGGCTCGCTCGTAGCCGGGACACTGGGCGCCGTACTTGAGACAGTTGCCGCATTCTGGCTTGGCCTCGTCACACTTGACTCGCCTCTTCCGGCAGAGCTGACAGCCGCTGCTGCGCGGAACTCCGACCATCTCGACTGACTCGTGACCTGCACGGCTGTCGCACGTTGACTGTCGGGGAAAAAATAAAAATAAAAAGAAACCAACTGTTGCGTGTTTCTTGGCAAAAGCAAGGAGTCATTGAAAGCAAGATAATGTGAGGCGTTTTGCTGCCTTGGGTATCATCAACAGGCGCGCATAAGTGCCTGATATCGAGAAGCAAGTACCTGTGTGCGTTTTAGACCAGGCTCTATCTAGACAAGAGAGACACAAGATATATATAGTTGTGCCTTTATGCTCCGTACTTGGTAGTCTAGAGATATTCAAGAGGATGACACAGACGCGTAGCGAAGCCCGGCAAGCTTCCAACATGTTCAAACTGGACGCTGTGGAAGAATAAAGGATCCAAGATTGGCAGCCATAGCAGCAAGCCACATTTTTTTTTTTTTAATCTGGCGATATTACCGCGACGAAGCTCAGCTTGGTATTTCTGCTGAGCTAGGCACACACTACCTTTGTCTAATAAAGCCTTGTTCAATCAAGGAACTTCTCGCTTTCGCTGCTAGTGCCACTTTGAGCTATGGCGATGAAAGTTCTAGGTTAGGTAGGTCGTCAAGTACAAGTACGAGACTATAAGAGTTGAAACTTTTACAACTATAGTACCTTAAGGGAGAATAACATTTAAACGATACGTACAGAGTAGCCTGAGAAAAAAAAAAATAAGCTGCCTACAGTGGAATTGTGAACCCGAAAACAAACGCCATATTACTACTGTGCTCTCTAGAAAATAAGATCTTGTCTCTTCCCTGCCTCCCCCGCATGATAGGATAGAGGTGGCTAGTTAAGCTTGTTTAGACGTTGCAAATGTCAATCACTGCCGCAAGCATAACATTTGAAAAGATTTTCGCACAAACACACACGCATACCACATTTGGCTAAGCATAATTATCTCCAATTAGCTTGTATCAAATAGATAAACCACCGAGAACAAAAGTAAAGGTCAGAGTCACAACGCCGGTTGCAACCGTCCTCTTCTGCAGCGAGCTCGGGTATCTCCGCCAGATCACTCGACGATTCGACCGTGCTGATCTACGTGGCGTCAGAAAGCAACGGCCCGCCTCAAGTTCAAATAACAACAAGTACTAATAAAAGCTCACTTTCAGTTCTCTGCCGGTAGTTGTCATGTTGACGTGATATTAAATATTAAGGAACCTACGGAGTAGTTACGCGTACTTCGTACTACATGCACTTAGTCAAGTCTCTGCAGCGGTTGTGTTTCTTCAACGATAATGGCGTCTTATGGGGGCAGAAAGTTTTTTTCTTCTTCTTTCTTTTACTCTCAAGCATAAAATAAAATAAAAACGCCACTTTACTCCCATACAAAATGTCTGCAAAGAAATGTCATCAATATACTGTGTTTTCGTATGAAGCATCTGCCCATGCTCTCCACTGTTACTTGTACTACAAGTGATACTATACTGTACATACTTCTCCTCATCCTTGCTGCATGATGCGGAGTTTCTGTTTGGCTGTTGCTTTGTGATATGCTACTGTCGATTGTTGACGGCGTGTATGGGTGTTTACCTCAAGTAGTATAGGTTATTTGAGGTGGGTAAAGGCGCTGCGTAACATTGCTTTGATAGAAAAGCTCCAACCATTCGTCAGACCTGGTCCTCAAACGCGATAAGGAGTGTAGAAAAGTTCGCTTTCATTGATATATATCTATAAACAGAGATTTCTTGCGCCGCTAAGAGGGCTCCGAGCTATTGGGAATGGCCTAAAAATAACCGACGTGGGCCTCATCTGTGGTGGAGTGGAGGCCTCGATTCGATTCTTTACTTTGGAGCATCACATGAACCTTGAGCTGTCTCTTAGTCGTTTATTGTATACGCTATACGGGGTCAGAATGTTCTGGAGACAGCCCCATCTCTCTCTTGTGAAGTGAATACGATAATTGTCGCATGAAGATGCTACTCCGCAGCGTATCGTACGTATATTAAGGTTTCTATGTGGGTTATCTCTGTTACGTCACCTCCTGTTCGGCTTTCTTCTATATTAATTGCATTCATTTCCTATTGCCTTCAATTACTTAGTACCCCGTAGAAATGCGGCTTGATCCTTGGTGAGTCTTTTGACTTTAATCACATACTTACAGTATTATGTATGGGTTGAGAGAATGGAGCTCATCCCTGCCGTAGTAAATGAGAAGTAGATTACATTTATCCTCGTTTTATGACTTCCAATTTCCGAGGAATACCTCTACTTTAAATAGAGTAGTAATAAGCGCGTGGAAACTACCGGTATGCACAAGATAGTATCAGATGCTCTTCACCACTGGTTAACGAGCTCGTTATGTATAATTCTTTTGTTGATCCGAGTCCGGCGCGCCTCTGTGCGTTCTCTTTTAGCATTTCGTGCATGTACATAAAAAAAAATTGCATCCCGCCGGTCATATTGCCTCACCTGGGACTACTGCATGAAATAGCGCCATGAGGAGGGAGGGTGTGGGCTGGTGGTGCTCCATGGATGAACAACGACCCACGCACCTTTTTCCTTGGCCGCAACAATCAGTTTCTGCCGTAGCATCCACGATCCATGGGCGCGAGAGAAAAACATGGAGAAGCGATAGAAGCACCAGGATTGGGGCTTGTCGATCCCCGTGCCCGTGGAGATTTTCCCTCATCTTTCATGGAAGAGACTTGGGGTATTTACAGGCTTACAGGCTGGCTTACAGGCTGGCAAGCTGCGGAGGCAAGCCGGAGGAATCGGCATCGGAAATCGAAGTTGCATATGTCCTGAATAGTACGAAGTAGTATTACGAAAGTAAGGTATGTATAGTATGTATGTACAAGTCAATTATGACGGACGGGACAGCTCTTGTTTATTATAGCCTGGCCGGTATACATAACAAGTACTACTCTGTAGGTAGAAGCTGCTGCCGCCTCGCCTGAGCACGGCAGTATGTATTGCTCAAGTCGCGAGCCGGGCGTTACGAAAGGGCAGGTAACTTTGGTCTGTCCCGGACAGGCAAATGGTGCCACTATCCTGTCACCCAATTAAAGGGTCCCCATGGGCTTTTTTAGTATAGAAGACATCTGTTGCATGGGTGAAATTGATGGGAACAATGCAGCGAGGGTAAGTGGCCAAATGGCGGGATTGTCGTATTGGATAACTACGAGTACTGGTACGTGTTTTTTACGGCTAAGCTGGATGACTGGAGACCTTGGAATGCTTCGAGTCGGATCTGCTTTGCTAGATGTCGATCCCACCCGTGGGGGGGTGGAAGAAAGAAAGAAGCAGGGTAAATCACAACAGGATGGGGAACAGACTAGTGACTTCGCAAATCGAGAACATTAAGCTCTGAGTAGGTTCGACAGAAGCATCATCGAAAAAAAAAAGAGAATAGAAAAGCCATCTTTTCCTGTCTTGGCGGATGAGCAAATGGTGGCTGCTCCTGCATACGGCGAAAAGATGAGTTGAGCAGCACCGCCAAAGTACCTCAAACCGGCATGAACGTACGAGGTCGTCAAAGTCGCGCTACTTTTCGCAGTCATCTTGCGGCCCTGGTTAAAGGCCCCCTGGGCTAGTGGATATGATGCGGTAGCGAGCTAAACTGCAGCGAGTCGGGGCAGTCCAATCAGTCGCGTTAGGCGGCCCCTGGCGACTCTGTTCTTGTGCATCAACACGACCACGTCTAATGCGGCCGAGGGCTGCCTAGGTACAGTAGCTAGCCTAGCATGGCATGTGTGTCTGTCCGGACAAATGATACTAGCAAGGTGGTTATAAAGTACAACTTAAGTATACTTGGTATGTTCGCAGCGAGATTGGGTGAGGACATGGTAGAATGCGAAACGATATTGCGCTCCAGCTCTGTTGGCTGTGATATGATATTGCAATTGATACTACCACCTACAGTACTTGTACTACCTACATATATTGCAGTACCGGATACTCCGTCTTAGTAAATTGTAAATTTTACCCGGACTAATTGCACGGAGTACCGTATCATCAAACGCGGACGGACGGGTTTTGATCACGACGCGACATAGACAGGCTCGGAGTAGCCCGTAGGTATTTTCCGTAGTAAGAATAAAATATAGCTAAATTATACAGGTAGTAGTAGTAATACGGAGTATGTGCACACTTGTACTTGTACATGATGCTTCCCGTACATGAAAACGAGATGGATGCGGCGGAGCCCATCAGCCGCCTCGCCGCAATTGGAGACGCCGCCAGACAAGCAAACTGACCACCGAGTCTCCCTTTAGCTTCTAGCTTCGATGGGGAGGAGGAGGGGGGGGAGGGCAGGATGAGAGGAGACGCCGATTAGTGCTTCGTATCCCCAAGGCCAAGCAAGACGAAACGGCGTGCCCAAGCTGCAGAGGACGGCCCACGCCATTTATTGTTCCCCGTTTGGTTCCTGGTGCAGGAACCAGTGCAACCAACTGTCTGTCGTCGAAGCAGCCGCAGCGCTCTTCTTTCTTTTGTTTCCGTACCTCTACCAACAGTTTCGAGGCTAAGATACCAAGGTACTGCCACTACCTAGTGACTCCCAGGATCAATCTTTCCAACCTGTAATCTACCTTAGCTGTGCGGGATTCTGCACAAACATTGCAAGAAACAAAGTAGTATTGATCTCGCTCACTGCTCTCGGTTCTTGCGGACGGCCGCGCGTTGGCCCCAACCCTGCCTGTATGGAGTACTACTTCGTACATGATATACTGGGACATACCTGTATGTGCCCACAGGTACTCTATGTACCTCATGTCCGTATGGATACATGTATAATAGTAGTACGGAGTAGTGCTCGTACTGGTACGGAGTTTACCTACGGAGTACTGCCTGTATGGAGGAGCGCTGTACGGAGCGCTGGGGGACCCCTTCTGCCAGTTTCTGCAACAGGCTAACACCAGGCCCCGCGAGATAGGACGGTTAGGGGCGTACTCCACCCCTGGTTGCCCGCTAAACTGACCCTGGCCAAGCCCAGCCGTTGCCACTGCCAGGCGCCCTGTCCCCTTGCTCTGTGCTCTGTGCTTTGGGTGCGTGGTTAGTTCACTGCTCCCTCTGCTTCTCTTCCTCGACTTTTCTATTCCCAACGAGGGTGCTCTTCTCCTCAGCCCATCACCATCGCCATCAACACCACGAACCCATTGCGGCTCGTCGACTTTCACTCTCTTCTTTTTTTTCTTTTTTTCTTTTTTTTTTTTTTTCTTTTTTTCTTTTTTTTTTTTCTTCTCGTCTTCAATCCCCCCCCCGCGCCCTCCCAAAGCCTTCCCCTTCTGCTTCTTGGTTCGCCTCGTTTTATCTCGCGCCGTTGTCTATCTGTCCAAGTTTGTCCAACACGCCTTCCGCTACAATTTCGCCGTGCCCCCTTTCTCATCATCATATTCGTTCTGCGAGCCCGAAACTGAGCCATCTTGATTCTTTTCCCTCTTTTCCACCGAAACCATTTTAGCGTTGCGCTTCATTGCACACACGCTGACATTCCTGACTGTATCGTCTTTGTCCTGTGCCTTTGACTTTCCTTTTTCAATTTTTTTTTTATATATCTTGTGACGGGTCTGCTAGAAAGCTCGTCCTTTTTTTTTTTTTTTTTTTTTTTTTTTTTTTTTTTTTTTTTTTTTTTTTTTTTTTTTTTTTTTTTTTTTTTTTTTTTTTTTTTTTTTTTTTTTTTTTTTTTTTTTTTTTTTTTCTTCTATTTTTCTATTTTTCTATTTTTTTTTTAAGAAAACCCATCTTTCTCCTTCTGAGTCTGTAATACCTCAGAATCACCCTCCGACATCAAAGTCGTTACCTCGATACGAACGACCGATATCCACACAACCCCTTATGTTCCTTTGCAGCTAGTTGTGGTCCAACGTGTCTTTTGTGACACTTGATCGTGCTCGACCAGTTAACCGCTTGCCTTGTAATAGTCGAGAGTTGCCTCGTGGTAATAGTGAGCTCTTATTTCGACGCGAGCAATCTTTTAACAACCTTGGCCGCTGGCGTCCTTCAATACAGTGGTCATATAATCGCTCTTTTTTTTTTGCGATCAAATATAAAAAAAAAACCCCCCCGAAGCGAAATAACCGCACTTATTTGTTGACTCATTCTGGGTCTTCTTAAAAAAACTAGAAGAAGAAAAGGTTCGATTGCCTTTTTGATATGTTGATCTGATTTTCTTTCGTTGTAATCCTGTTTTGTTTCGATAGGCTCACACCGCTTTCATCATTACCAGAACAGTAGCTAATATACAGTATCATAGCATTGTCGGTTTCGAATCGTTTGGCGAATCGCTGCTGCCTTTTACTTTAATAAAGCCCAATACTTGGGGATCTTGCAAATAGGCCGGATCCTTTTTTTTTTTAATTAATTAAAGAGAACCCGAATTGCTGCTCAAGCACGTTGATACAGTTCCCTGTCTGGGAGGATTATGGCTGCTTTGATTCAAACGTATCAGCAGCAGACTGGTACGGTGACAATGCTTCAGGGTCGACCGTCACCCTCAGCCGGCATGATGCCCGCTGGTCAAACGAATGGACATCATCAATATTCAACCCAGGCACCGAGAGGGGGCTACCGAGGAAATAATATTCCTGTTCAGCCATACGCTTTTACACCCACCCCCAACCTGAATCAGAGCATACAATGGCCACAATTTGGGGCTTACCGGACCAACTCGTCACCCTCAGCTATTCCAACCCAGAGTTTCGATCCGAGCCTGGTTCAACGTTCTCATCGCTCCAACCCTTCTGTTACGAATATGGCTTTGATTCCCTCCTACAGCGGTAGCCATGGCAGCGGAAGTCATGGAAGTGGTCATGGAAGTGGTCACAGCAGTGCACGCGATGATGCAAAATCACACTCCCGAAATACCGCTTCTACATCACGTCCACAACTTTCCCCTATTTCTACCGTCTCACCGTCGTCTTCGTCCCCTAGCGGAGCATCAAAGAATACGCCTGATAGATATCGAAGGCCAGGTAGCTCAATCCAACATAGTCGATCTCATAGTTCGAATCCCCCGTTAAGTCCTGGCAAGCCAAACCAGATGTACCACGCACCCAACGGTTCCAGATCTGTTCCAAATCTTGCGGCTTCTCACTCAGCAGTCCCGGGAAAGTCGATGGATGATACGCACATACATCGTAGATCGTCCCCAGACGAAACGAAGAAGATGCGTCGCCGTAGCGTGCATACTATACAGTCCACCGATTCCTTCCGACCCCTTTTGAAGCCAGAAGGTGCTTCTCGTCCAGAGCAGACCGCCAATGTCAGGAGCAGCGATAGGGTCGAAAAACCACCCCAGCTTGCTCAGAAGAAGCCTGTGCACGTCCGTAAGGGCAGTTCTGACAGTGCTTCGTCCAGCCGAAGCAGTCATTCGCGATCCGCCTCGGTAAGTTATTAATTATTTTTTGTTGCCACTCATCGCCCAATCATAGGCCTTTTGTAGGTTTTGTATGCTGACCGGCTATTGATGTGCAGTTTACCAACCGCAATGCGACTGGCTCCACTGGTAACCCCTCTTTAACGGGCTCTGACGAAACATCTGCCAAGGGTGATCAGCTCAAGGTAGTGAATGGACCTGCAAGAGGCTCACCGTCCGATGGAACGAAACGGACACTTAGTCCCTCCCCTTTGTCAAAGCCTGCTACGATGGCAAATGATTCGACTGGAGATGCCACCGCAGCGGCCTCAGGGTCCTCGGCTAAGGCCATAGACTCACCGGCAGCGAAGCAGCTCGCGGCCATTAATGAGAAAGGCGGCAAGGGAAAAACCAAAACTTCTAGGCTTCGTCGCGCCTTTTCATTTGGAAGTGCAGCAGAGTTCCGAAAGGCTGCTGGTCCTGATGGCGATGGTATAGATAGAACGGAAGTATCTAAGCTTCATAAAGACCCTACAGCCGACGAAGCCTATGATATTGAGCAAGCACGAATTGCCGAGGCGCAAGAGGCTGCTGGTATTGGTAATAGCATCTATGGAGGCCGCTTCTTTGGCGGCTCGACGGATAACCTCTCTATTTCATCCACCGCTTCATCTGCTTCTATTATGATCAGGAAGATGGGCCGTGGAATGAAAAAGAGTACTCGGTCACTGGTCGGTCTCTTCCGGCCGAAATCTGTCGTGGGCGTGCCAGCGGCTGATTCTGCTACTTCCGAGGCCGGACAGGCTGCTGTGTCAATGATTACTGTGGAAGCCGAGACTCGGCGCGTGAATGTGAACGCAGACCCTCAGAGCGGCAAAGGTGGTACAGGATTTCCTCGTCTTGAGCGCAACTCTCTCGATGCTACTCAGATCCCGGAGATTGGGGCAGAGCGTATAGGTAGCTCCGGAACAGACAACTCTGGGCCGCGTAAGAGCATCGTAGGTGGTGATAAAGAGCGTGCAGAGGTGCTTGCAGCGGTTCGCAAAGGCATCCTGAAGCGTACGTATACCCAGGCTTCCCTATTTCGCAGCTACGGTTGATTAACTGTCAATATAGGTCCAGGCTCTTCGAGTCCTACAATTCGGCCGACGGATTCCCCGGACCTCGTTTTGCCAAATATACCGGCCGTAGCCGACTCACCCAACTCGAGTGCACCAAGCACGCCAAATGATGATGGTCATAACCATAGAAGAAATGGTTCCATTGCTATTGGCAATGAGGACTACTTTACGGGTGCTTTTCGGCTTCGGCAAGATGGGAAGAGCCGACCCGGAACTCCTCAGGCTGGTCCGAAAAGAAATGCTACCTTTTCACCACGGATCATTTTCTACGATACTTGGCCCAGCCAAGAATATGATCGCCGAAGTGAGGTTGCCACGTGCAATCGGCTAACACCAATGCTAGCTCAGCAGATTAAGGAAGAGTTAAACAGCTTCAAGATGGTGCGTCAGAATTTCATTAATCAAGCATGTGAACCAAGACACTGACTGTGAATTTTTGTTTGTTTTAGGAAATGGAAGTCCATGAAAACTCCAAGATTTATACGCATTTCTTCTGATGATATTATCCGACGGACAAAATCTTGTCAGCTGATATTTTTTTTTTCTCTACTACTACGGGTTATGAAACCCTAACCATGTATTCCTTCACATTTTACCATTTGCGGCGTTTAGGGACAGCATAGTAAGGTGTCAAGGGCGTTTTGTCACACTACCTCACTACATGTCATGGTATTTAGCCCTCCAAGACTTCATACATCTCATTAATATTTGGTTGGACTCGTGGGTGCGAAATGGGCGATCAGGAGGTTGTGAGAAGAGCTGGGCGATCTCCACCTGTTGTCATTGAAAAAAGTAGAAGAACCCCCCCCCTTCGTTGCAGCTTATGCCTCAGCCATGAGGATTGAAGATGAAAGAGCAGCAACATGTTAAATGATGCAAATGCCACGTTAGCGCAGGATGGGCATTAAGGGTTGGCTGTTGAGGCGAAACACGTTTTTGGTATGGCAACTTTGCCGATTGGAAGATGAAATATAGGCCGGCAACTTGTGTTTTTTTTGTGCTTCATTTATAGCATGTCTCTATAGCCGGACTAGTCTATGAGCGTGATGTTCTAGTATCTCCCTTCACAGCAAATAAGAAATTTCAAGTCTTTATTAATCAACTCACCTAATTACCATATCATAGAGCTTTTACCCAGATATCTGAAAATTGTTTAAGCGTTGATGTTAAACCTCTCTCTTTGTCTAGCTCGGGTAGCCTCATGGTATTAATCAGCGATCAATGCCCCGCCATGTAAGTTAAATCTCAAGCATGCGATTTGTTGGGTTTTTTAACTTAGGGGGAAAAAAAAAAAAAAAGTCAAGGCGCACTTCTTTATCCTCGCCATCGACTCTTGAAACTGCAACCTCTCATCTTTTAATAGGTGCACGAGAGGCGCTTTTTCCCTTTCTTTTTTTCTTGAAATACTTATGTGGCTGCGCTCCTCTGGGAAGATTGCAGGTTATCGATTGTTCTTCCAGTCTCGATATTCTGCTGTTCCTTGTACTTCTCGAGGGATTGCAGCTATGACTGCTACGGACACAGCGATGGGATCCGAACCTCCTAAGAAGCTCCATGGACGAGCGTTTTACGAGAGCATTGGGAGCCCAAAGTTCATCGTGGCTCCCATGGTGGACCAATCTGAGTTTGTTTGTCTTGCACAAATTCTGTCAATGGCGTTTGGTGTTGGCTAACTAATGTGCCTTCCAGGCTTGGCGAATGCTTACACGATCATTCTTACTGCCCTCCGAGCAGTCTAAACTCCTAGCTTACACGCCGATGCTTCATGCCAGATTATTCTCCCAGGACGAAAAGTATCGAAAAGCACATTATCAAGCCGTTCGCCCGGGATCCTCAGAGCCCTGGCTAGATGGAAATCCTAAAATCGATCGTCCTGTCTTCGTCCAATTTTGCGCAAACGATCCCGAGGCGCTACTTTCTGCAGCGCGACATGTTGCTCCATATTGCGATGCCGTAGACTTGAATCTTGGATGCCCACAGGGTATCGCGCGGAAGGGTCACTATGGAGCGTTCCTACAGGAAGACCAGGATCTTATCTTTCGACTGATTAATATCTTGCATAAAGAGCTTTCCATCCCGGTTACAGCCAAGATCCGGATATTGGAGACGAAAGAAAAGACGTTGGAACATGCAAAGAATGCGCTCAAAGCTGGGGCTTCCATATTGACTGTACATGGACGGAGACGAGAGCAGAAGGGGCATCTTACTGGAGTTGCGGACTGGGAGATGATTAGGTTCCTCAGAGACAGCCTGCCACCAGAAACTGTAATTTTCGCAAACGGAAACATCCTACAAGACGGAGATTTGCAGAGATGTTTGGAGGCAACTGGGGCGGATGGTGTCATGTCGGCTGAGGGGAACCTGAGTGATCCTGCCCTGTTCGCTAATCCTCCGTCAGTAGAAGAGAAAAGTAGAGAGTATTGGAGGGGTAAAGATGGAAGAGGTGGCTGGAGAGTTGATGCAATCACTAGGCGCTATCTGGATATCTTGCACAAATATGTGCTTGAGACGGATCCTCCACAGAGAAGACCACTGTTCATGCCAGGCGATGAAACCGCTTGGATGACGGAGTCTGAGAGCTCAGATGAATCAGAGGAACCGGCAAAGAAGAGGATGAAGAAGGACGATAAGAAAAATGAGGCGTCGCCCAACTTCTCTGCCTTGCAGCCACATTTATTCCACGTACTCAGACATTTCGTCACAAAGCACACCGATATCAGAGATATGCTAGCAAGAGCTCGCAAAGATGGTATCGACGGATATGAGAGAGTCCTCGCGGCGGTAGAAAAGCGCGTAGCTGAAGGCTTAATAGAATATGAGCGGACGGATGGGAAGAGCTTTGAGGAAGAGCTGGACAAGATTAACGAACAGGCTATCCAGGGTGTACCCGAGGAAGAAAGCTCGATTGCGACTATCAAGAGATGTAAGCGGCCCTGGTGGGTGGCTCAGCCTATTATACGGCCGCTACCAAGTGAAGCGCTAGCAAAGGGGGCTATTACACTGAAGAAGGAAAAAGAGAAGGGAAAGGATAAGATTAATGTTAAAGTAAAAAAGAACGGCGATGTGAAGTCTGAAGATAAAAAGGAAGCAGAGGTAGAGAAGCAGGAGAAGCAAGAAATTGCTTCTAGAGATGAGCTTGTCTCAGGATGATGGGTGGGAGTCCTAGAGAAAGGGGGAATGAAGATGATAGGAAAGCCCTTCGGTACAATACATATCGAACATAGATGAATAGATCTAAATAAGCTAACACGGCTTTTCTTTTGGTATTACAAGACTTGAATCTGTTTCGTACAACTAACTCATGGGCTAATAATATAATGGGTACATGAATCATTGACCAACGCTTGCCATAGCTTCTGAAGAATTCGCAGTATTCGCACTCAAACATTGCATAAGCGTATACACAGGACCAGCAGTCATCACTCCTCCAGCTGCTTGAATAGCTGCGCTCACAGCAGCCATTCCAGCTCCACCGGCTCCCGCGCTCTGAAAAATGGCAAACAAGCTGCTCGCAGCGATAGGACCCAGGCCCGCTTGAATAGTTGCAGCTATGGAGCCTAGAGAGACCTTGAAGTTAGAGATTTGGAGTTTCACCAAGGCAAAAGGAAAAAAAAAAAGAAGAAGAAAAAGAAAAGGGAGGGAGGGAGGGAGAGAGAATATGAAAACCTGCTGCGACGCCACCAGCACCAAAGCCAAGTGCTCCCAAGAAAGGGGCAGCAAAGATCACCGGAGAGGAGGCGACTGCTACTCCACCGAGGAGGGCTGCAGCTTGGATGGGATTCTGGGTAATGAATTGTTGGATCTTGTTTGGAGTGGCTGTTAGTATATGGTGTGCCTGTTTTTTTTTTTTTTTTTTTTTTTTTAAGAAGAGCTTATCAAGTCAAGACTTACACAGTCTTGAGGGGTCATGATGAAAGGTTTGGTGGCGGCGGTGTCGCCCAAGCAAAAGTGCGTCTTTGAGATGATGCTAAATTTTCTCTTAGATGTACTTAATAATTATGATGTAGTAATTTAAAAGAAGTAGATTTAAAGAAAAAGGAAAAAAAAGAAGAGAAACGAAAATGAAGCGTCGAATAGGAGACGCGGAATGAGGCGTTCCAATTATGCTCTGCCAACTGTTCACGCAGATCCGGGCAACCAGTAACATAAGGGTTTCGGTATGCATGCAGGTAATATGCATATGGAGATTTAATTCACCTGATGGACTCCTTCGGTTTATAGTAAATTGGTTTTTTTTTTTTGCTTCGCCTTTTATTTCTGATTCGTGAATTAAATTGTAGATACTACGGTGACGGTGACGGTGACCAGTGGTTGGCGTTCATGCGATTGTATGCAGCATGAGAGGGCTTGACACATGTTATAGTCATTTTTGTCTAAGCGAGCATTGTAGCATTAATTTATTTTCATCTTAGTGTTTTTTGAAATATTATAGACCGTTTGGCTTAATTATCATTGTTATACGGAGTAGAGTAGATGAGTGGCAAGATGTTCGTAATGGAAACGCCTTATTCACCCGGCCGCTCATCTATCTATTTTTCATCTTCTGTTGAAGGCTATCATATTTTTTTTCCATGGAAGAGATTAGCCAACAAGTGAATGCTATTAATAGCCACCAATGACTCATAACAAGTGGCCGTCTGCTCAAGGGAATTGGTCAAGTATATAAATATACGATGTTGTGTTACGCTGACGATCCCCTTGCGTCGTGGGCCTCCCGCATAAGCGTAGGTACGTACGTTGTAGCTAAAGGACCCAATAACTTGTTTTCTCTTAGTTATGGAGATTTTTTTTTTTCTATTTGGAAGATTTATACTTCATATTGGCTGCTGCTTAACAATTTAATTACTTATGTAATTGGTAGAGAGTCAAATCTGTCGCTATCCTCAATAATATAAAGAGATAAGCAGTACTGAAGTCGCATTTAGCCCGATGTTATATATAGTACTTATATATATATATATATATATAAACGGATGCGCATATAACCAAGGCCTCCAGCTTCTTTAAAGATGGTATTGATGTCTTTGTAATAGCAAATTCTAACAGCTACAAAATACTGTTTATCCTACAGAAGCTATCCAAAGCAATTCTGGCCAAGTTATCGGAGAAGAATATGATCAGGTTGGGAGGGGAAGGAAGAAGACGGCTTTTTTCGATGTCAAAATATGTAGAGCCCGCCATATATTTTGAACAAGATTATCATTCTGATGTATCATTAAATACATGAGGATTGTGAGCGCTTTATGAAACTGGTGGATGTAACCCTTGGGCTAGAGATCGTGGCATTTCGTCATTTCTTGGAGTTTAATTATTTATGTCGTGTAAGTGGTAGGTATGCGATGATGGCAAATCTCCAAGTATAAAGGACTTTCGTGTTAGAGATTAGGAAAAATAACGAAGTGTTGAGGTATTATTTGGACATGGTACATAATGTGATGCATCAGTTACTCCTGATCGCCTGGTATTGAATGCTGGAACGTTATATATAAGATGGGTTATATAACCTTAGGGTAATGGTTTCGTTAGGTGACTATTAAGAATGGCCACTCTCACACGATGGGCTCTGGGATTGTATTCTTTATTCAAGTGTGCTTAGGCAAAATAAATAATAATCCAGATTTGCTTTTCAAACCCTCTTGCTGCGCACTTTGTTAGATTGGCCGTTTGAGTTGGTAGTGGTGATGACATCGCTAACAATGATCGGAATCTCGGAATTGAATTCCGCTAATGTTGTTCCCATTTTGACTCTCGAATTCCGCAGCCGCATCTCCTCTCTGTCTTCTTCCTCATCCACGCTGCATTCGAAACTTGTATTTTAAATAATAATTTCCCTTTCACGACCATAAGCCGAGGATTATGAATACGGATACCCCAGCCGTCGATAAATCCATCGATGAAGGCCAATCAAGAAAACGGTCTGCCCCTAGCCCTGATGGCACGTTTAAACGACGTTCTCGCGGGAGATACACTCCCGTAGCGTGGTAAGATATGTGGCTATGGCTCTTTTGGTTCTTATCTTAACTAAATGATGTTATCTTAGTGACGAGTGCAAGAAGAGAAAAATGAAATGCATCCCTGTGGAAAGCAAGGCGAGCTGTGAACGCTGTGTTGATAATAGCATAGCATGCCGCTACACAAGGGCCCAAGACACGTCGCAATCAAGTAAGAACAAAAGCGAAAGGTAATTGAATCTCTTAAGATGTTTATCAAGTGGCGGACTTGCTGAGTGATGAAAATAGTCGGCAATTCCATGCTCTGAGGGCTGAGTTTGCTCAGCTTCGAGAGGAATTCGCAACGTTAGCGGATACTGTTGAGGTACTCAAATCTCGTGTGAGCATACCGAGTCCGCAAGATGTCACCCTCGCAGCTGTAAAGCCGGCACCTAAACGGCCGCAGTTTGTTGGTCCCACCAGTTCGGCGCTGGGCTTTGATATCGGTCAGAACTCCTTAAATGAGATGGGCATACCGGCATTCGAAGAGAACATGCGCAGCCGCAGCCAATCCCCTCCCTCTGAGCTGTCACCTAAATCAACCACCGAATCGGAATTTTGGGCTCGTTGTGATACTGATGAGATTGTCAGATTACTCGGAGTGTTTAAAGAAGAGGTTGAAACCGTCTACTCTTTTATTGATACAGACGAACTTGCTGCTCAATCGCAGGGAATTCTAGACATTATACAGAATGAAGAGCTTGCAAAAAGAGAGGAACAATTCATTTCGTCAATTCATCCTAAAGATGTCGACATATTAAAGCTTGCAGTATGCACCGGCATTGTGCTGGAGAGACAAGGGAGAACTCCATTGACAGCCGCCATATCCGAACCTATCGAAACTAAAGTATCTGGGATAATCGGCCCTGAGATTGATCTCAAACAGGTTCAGCTTTTGGTATTACTGGTAAACCTACTTTTCCCCACCGCGCTGTGTTGTCTTTGTTACGCAGAACTGACAATTCTATGCTAGAGCACGTACTACTTCCACAGTGACGAGGACATTTTAGCATGGCGAACAATAGGGGTTGCTGCGCGGGCGGCTCTTGAGATGGGGCTTCATCGTAAAAAGAGTGTATTCGAAAACTTTCGCCATGAGAAATCTCGTCTACTAGCTGCTCGAATATTTTGGAGCATTTATCTCTTGGACCGCCGTTTTAGCTACGGAGTCGCTTTATCCTTCGCCATCACAGAAACTGATATTGATCCTGCCCTTCCTAAACCGGTGTGCTTCCCTACTGCCATTCTCAAAGATATTTCAAAGGTATTTCTCTATCTAATGGTGAATCTTTAGGGACCCGAGTTTGCCTATCTCCACACGATGATAGGATACGGCATGATATGTTCAAAGGTCTGGATTGCGCTTCCACCATTTAAATCTCCATCAACCCCTATTCCAGAAGACGTAATTGAACTGCTCGATCAAGAGACTCGAAATTGGATGCAAAATATTCCTCAGGAGCTACAACTTCGCCACCCTCGCGAAAAGCCAACACCGCAGCCTACTGTCCTGCATCGACTTCGTGCAATGCTATATCTTCGGGGTAACCAAATTCGGCTTCTGGTCCACCAGTATCGTCTTCACAGCGGATCTAGCATTGAGGCGGATCTTCAGAGCGCGAGGATGGTTGTTGATATTGCTAAGAGCAATATAGAAGTCTTGGTTCATTTGAACGAGACATCAGACGTCTATTGTCGCCAGCAATCGTCGTTCAACTATTTCCTTGTTGGTGCAATGTCAATCATATTTCTGGCCGTGTGTCACTCGCCAAAGCGATTTGCTGACTGCAAGAGGAGCTTTTATGATGCGGTGGAGCTTATTCGCGGTTTCTCTCGCCAAAATTCGGCTAGCCGTCGAACTTGGAAGAGTATTCGAAGTCTTCTTCCTCGATTAAAACGGCTTGGTCTACAGGACGCCAAAGAAGCCCAGAATAGCGCAATAGCAGAAAGGAGAAGAGACACTGCAATGGATATGGAATCGTCAGGCACAGCTGCCAATTCTGCCACTAGAAGCGACAATAGAAGACATGAGACCAGAAGGAATAGCACCAACAGCGTACTGTCTGGTGATTTTGGCGACAGTGACGTTGACGGTTCGATTCCAGATGTTATTCAGATGAAGGACGACCTCATAAATCTTTTTGACATATTTGGCCAGTGGGATTCGGCCCCGGGAGAATTTGGCAGCTACGATTTCATTGATGAACCTGACCCCAACACGATGAACTGGGAGGGCGGGGGCTTCTTACTGTTCCCTGGGTTCATTTAGTTTTGTGGTTGCCTTGACCGGCCTCTTAATGAGGACCACAATGCGCCCTGAATCACTGATTCTCATGCAGATAATAAACCATCGAGGGAGCGATGCTTCAATGTTATGCACTCATTGCGTACGCATGCGTGCGCATGCCCCGTGTCAGGCTGTTGATCGTCCAAGTTTCTAAAAAAATGAAATCCAGGGAGTTTTCCCGAGGTATGTAATATGCGAAGTGCATATGCGACCCTCGCAGCTGTATGGAGGGGCGCAAGCTTTCAATTCCTAGTTTCAACTACTTGGAGCTACATATGCAGCCAGAATTAGTCGCATACACCGAAGGAGCCTGATTTAGCAGTGGCTGCGTTTCACATGAAAGTTTTGTAGTCGTGTCGTATCCATCAGCCTACAGGTTCTCCTTGCCTTTCGATTGGATATCAGATACTCTATCAGTTCCTGCGCTGCGACATGTCGTGCTGCTATTCGACCAGCACAATGCTGTGTAAACGCCACCTAGTGGTCGAATCACAGAACGAAGCCCTAGGAAGGGCCATTGGAGAGTCACTCCAATATGCATATAAAATGACGATCTATACTTGATTCAATCTCTCTTTCATTAAATATGCGTCTTTTTTTGAGATGTTATGTTCAATACTTGTTGAACAGCGAGCGAAGCATTTGCATTGGAGATGGCAGAAAATCAAGAACAGTTGAGGAGACTAGAGGAGACATGGAATATAGTGATGGCAGAGGATGAGCGTAAACATGCATTGATTACAGTAAGGCATTCTTTGTGCCTTGGAATGAAAAGATTGACCATGATACACAGACTAAGATTCCCTTTTAGGACTTGTTCAAACATATCAACGATTTGACGGGGCAGCTTGCAGAGGCGCAGATGGATCTTCGAGACAGAAAGGATATGCTTGAGCTTAAACGCACCAAGCTTGACCAGGCAGAGAAGCAGCTTGAAGATTTACGACGAAAAAATGTGAGATGAAAAATCTACTTCTCCTTTCTAAATTTTTAATATTTTTTTTTTAAAAAAAAAAAATTGCTTAAAGAGAGTTGGAGTTTGCTAACCACTCCATAGGATGAGCATGTTTTTAGTATGGTTGTAATTGATGGCGACAATATGCCGGTGAGTTACACATGTGCTATACTTTTTTTTTCATCATTTGTCATGCAGCAGCCAGAATTGTACTAACAGGAGAAACCTCATGAAGTTTCAAGACGAACTTGTTAGGGAGGGCCTAGCTGGAGGCAAGAGGACAGCTAGCCTCCTAAGGAAAGCTGTAGCCGAGGATTTGAAGGAGAGATTAACATTCATTCCTGCCAACGTGCAGGTAGTTCTTCGTGTATATGCGAATCTGAAGGGGCTGTCGAAGAAATATAGAGAATTTCTGCCTGAGTCGGGAGCATTTGAAGATTTTGTTCGAGGATTTAACACCGTACACCCTACATGCGACTTTATTGACGCCGGGAGTGGAAAAGAATGTGCTGATGAGAAGATTAAAGGTGAGCTGCTGCCGTGAATCAAACAAAAAAAAAAAAAAAAAAAAATAAAAGGTGGGCGCCTGCCGAAAAAAAAAAAAAAAAAAAAAAAAAAAAAAAAAACTTGATGGTTTATTCCAATTTTAATTAAATTTTTGAGTACTAATATAAAATATGTTCGAAGCGGCCCTCAAGTTTGGCCTTGGCGATAGTCACTGCAAGCAGGTGTTTTTCGGGGGGCCAGGAGATAATGGATACGCCCGCGTTTTCGACTCCTTTCTCGAAGATCAGACTATGTTGGAGCAGATTACGCTGCTGGCGGGTCCTCCTTTTGCATATGAGCTGGCAGCAATCAAAGACAAGTTCCAGACAGTGACGTTTGACAACATCTTTAGGAGCCAGAAGCTGCCGAACGAGGTCCTCCGAAGGACATCTTTCCACCTCACGCCTCCGGGAACTCCGTTACCTTCTAACTCTCCACTTAACTTTGCGGCTGCTGCAAAGGCACCTAGCAGTCCAGCTCAAAGCTCTCCAACTCAGCTATACTGCCCAGAGTCAAAGGCCTCATCTAACGGGATTATATTGCGGAACAGGCTCGGACAGCGAGTGGACTCTCTCCTCTCGTATTCACAGTCCGACTTCTCTAGCTTGAAAGACCGTAAGCTCTGCAACAATTTCCATCTTTTGGGCAAGTGTTACTATCTCGACAAATATGGGAAATGTCATCACATCCATGGTGAAAAACTGAGTGCTCACCAGATGGAGGCATTACGAGCTATTGCTCGACAGTCCCCATGCTTGAACGGATTGAGTTGTAGCTCGACAGATTGTGTTGCTGGACATAGGTGTCCGAGGGAACCTTGTCATTTAGAGAATTGCTGGTTTCCTAGGGAGATGCATAATGTTGACTCTCAGGTCGTTGATTGAGGACGTTATTGATGGGCTTTTATTTTTATTTTTTATTTTTTTATTTTTTATTTATTTTTTATTTTTATTTTTTTTTTATTTTTTTTACTTTATTATTGGTAATATGATGGGATATCTGAGGCAATTTGTTATTAAACTTTTTTAAAAGTTGGATGGATGGATGGGACGGCTGGAGTTATCATGGATGGGATGGATATATGACGCTGAATTGGATGCCGCCAGCAAATGCTGCGATGGGATATTGGAAATTGATAGTAATTAGTTAGTTTTTTCTTTCTTTCTTTCTTTCTTTCTTTCTTCTTCTTCTTCTTCTTCTTCTTCTTCTTCTTCTTCCTTTATTTAATTTAGCAATAGTTTGCCTTGGACTAAGTGTCTGGACAATAAGCATCACAGATACTATGAATGACAAGCTCACTCACAACATGAGTAACTGTAATCTCAATTTCTTCTACTGTAAGAGCTACAAGTTACCGTGGGGGTTTATGAGAAGCCCCCTGAAAAGCCCCCTGAAAAGCCCCCAAACTTGTTAACTTCATCCACTGTGGCACCCGCTAAATGGGCCCCTTATGGGGGGCATTTCAGGTTCACTAAAAGCCTCCAGCCTGGCCAGTTGACCCGATGGCTCGTCTAGAAGATTGCTTTCATTCGGCTACAGCTCTGATTTGATTCAAGCAGAGATGGAGAGTTTTCTTTTTTTTTTTTTTTTTTTTTTTTTTTTTTTTTTTTTTTTTTTTTCTCTTTTCAGAGTATCAGTTTAAACTCATCATGTTGATTGGACATCTTCTACTGCTAATTAAAGCTTATTATATCCAAATTACCGGCTAACAACCTGGAGTGATTCTCCTTTTTAGCTTCTTTCCCTCGGCTATTCTCAATTCGAAAGTATCGCGAGGTACTCAACATTCTAAGCGCTCACTAGCGTAACGTCATGTATCTCCTGTTAGGTACTTGAATAAGGCTAAACATCCTCGACGGGCCAACTTTCTCTTTAGCACCCCCCCTCCCCCCAATATGCTTTTAGATATTGATCTTCTGCTTCTCGATAGCCGCTTTTCGGCGACTATGAAAGCTCCCTCCCAGCTGGTTCCCCGCAAAGTGGGGGAGGAGGGGGGAACCCTTTTTCTAATTTATCGTGGGGGGGAAAGGGAGCTTGAAGCATGGCTGAGTCGAGTTTGGAACCATCTCGCGGCTTATGAGAGTTTGAAGTTGGAACAGTGAAAGCTTTTTTCTATAATAGCGTCCCCTGGTTTACACTTGCAGAGCTTAACTTCTTTTTCTTCTTTCTTCTTTTGTTTCTCATATCTTATTTCTATGTGGGCATATAACTAGAGGGAGAAAGGAAGGTATTGACTTATTCGAAATCAGAAGCTCTGGGACTAGGAGAATTGGACAGAGCATATCTATTAGCTTCCTGTTTCTTAACCATGTCTCGCCAAAGCACTCAGATCAATAGCGGATGGACCTTTAGGCAACATCAGGGGTCTTCATCAGAATGGCTGCCTGTGGAAAGAGTACCAACTCAGGTTCACATTGACCTGCTGGCCAACAAAACGTGAGTCCTATTTTATTATCTCGCCCCAAACTAACCTATATCTAGCAACAGTCTCTCCTTCAATAATGGCTAGAGTATCTAGAGTATTCAAAAGTACCAAACTCTGATGAATGTTTAGAATTCCAGATCCCTTTGTGGACCTAAATGAGCGTGCCGTCCAGTGGATCGGGGATACAGACTGGGAATATCAGGTGTCAATCATCCCTGATCCTGTCAAAGATGAAAATGTCACAAGAGACATTGTATTCGAAGGTCTCGATACTTTCGCCACTGTGTACCTTAACGAGGATAAGATTCTTGAGGCAGAAAACATGTTTGTGTCTTATCGTGTAAACGTCACAGACCGTATCAAGGTTGGATCTGAGAATATCCTCCGTATTGTCTTCCACTCCGCCATCGCCCGAGGAGAAGAACTCATCAAGGAGCATGGCCACGAGCACAACTTCTTTGTCAGACAGACTGAGAGAAGTCGTGTCCCTGTGCGGAAAGCTCAGTACAATTGGGGCTGGGACTGGGGCCCCATCCTCATGACTGCTGGACCCTGGAAGCCTGTCTTGCTTGAGACATATGTTGCGAGAATCGATGATGTTTGGGTCCAGAGCGAAGTCAGTGAAGACTTAAACTCTGTTTCCGGCACTATTTTCACTCGTGTGACCGGCAGCTTAAAGAAAGATGAGCGAGTCTCGGTATCCTTGTCGTTGGATAACCAAGCCGTGTTCCAACAGGCAGTAGTAGTTAATGTCGCAGATGGATTGGTCAAAGTTCCTTTTAAGCTTGACGAGCCGAAACTATGGTACCCGAGGGGATATGGAGACCAGCCCCGTTACCTGCTTCATGCCGAAATCCACAGCAGTACACCTATCTCTGACAAAATTGACCATGAATCTAAGCTGATTGGATTCCGGCGCACTGAGCTAGTTCAGGAACCAGATGTTCACGGTAAATCATTCTACTTCCGTATCAATAATGTGGACGTCTTTGCTGGAGGCTCGTGCTGGATTCCTGCGGATAGTTACCTTGCTGGCGTTCCCCCAGAGAGATACTTTGAATGGGCTAAGCTCATGGCAGAGGGCAACCAGGTCATGCTCCGTGTCTGGGGAGGTGGTGTCTACGAAGAGGATGCTCTAATCAAAGCTTGTGATCATTTTGGTATCTTGGTATTTCACGACTTCCAGTTTGCTTGCGCATCTTATCCGGCTTACCCGTCCTATCTGAAGAACCTGGAGGAAGAGGCGAGACAGCAGATTAGACGGTTACGAACGAACCCCTCTGTGGTGATTTGGGCCGGCAATAACGAAGATTATCAGGTCCAGGAGAGGTATAAGCTTGACTATGACTTCGAGAACAAAGATCCAGAGTCTTGGCTCAAATCAACCTTCCCAGCTCGATACATTTATGAACATTTCCTGCCCAATTTGGTCGAGGAAGAAGACCCAGGCAAGATTTATCACCCAAGCAGTCCCTGGGGTGACGGTAAGCCCACGGCAGACCCAACTGTTGGTGATATTCATCAGTGGAACAGTAAGTTTTTGTCACAAAACTCCTCTCCCTTACTTCTTCCTCTTTCCTCCCCCCCTTTTTTTTGTGTCTCCCCAATTTCTTTGCAACAAGGCATATCCTAATTCTTTCAATCATCATCAGTCTGGCACGGAGCTATGAATAAATACCAAGAGGCAGCTGGAATGGGAGGCCGCTTCGTCAGTGAGTTTGGTATGGAAGCATATCCTCACCTCAGCACCACCCGTCGCATGGCCAGTGATCCAGCCCAGCTCTATCCAGGCTCCATAGTTCTCGATTTCCACAACAAGGCCATCAGCCACGAACGCCGCATGATGAGCTATGTTGTTGAGAACTTCCGCCCTCGCCACGACCTCGGCGGCTACACTCACCTTACGCAGATCGTACAGTCAGAGACGATGCGCTCCGCATACAAAGCATGGCGACGACAATGGGGGAAGCCCGGCGCTAGACAATGCGGCGGTGTACTGGTATGGCAGCTTAACGACTGCTGGCCCACCATGTCGTGGGCTGTCGTGGATTACTACCTCATCAAGAAGCCTGCGTACTATGCTATATCCCGAGCTTTGCAGACCATCGACGTGGGCGTGCACCGAACGTTCCATGACTGGACTCAAACAGGATACTGGGTCGACGAGAACTCCGGTCTTGTCACCGGCCAAGTCGACCAGACCCTTGCCGCTCGCAAAGGAACCTTTGACGTCTGGGTCGTTAGCAGCAACACCAAGTCCGTCCAACTAAACCTCACCGTGCGCTTCATCTCCGTCCGCTCAGGCAAGGATATCTCGGATCCCATCAAATCCACCATCACCGCGTCCGCAAACTCCACGACCGACATTTTCCAAAGCAAGGCTCTCCCGCCATCAATCCCCAACCCTGAAGATCTTACCAAACCCTTCTCCCTCTCCGAATATGACCCATATGTCGTGCACGCCACTATCAAGGATGCCTCCACCGGCACCCTCGTCGCCACGGATACAGCATGGCCAGAACCAATCAAATTTCTCGATTTATCCAGCCGGAGCATTGCGTTTGAAGTCTCGCCTGCCAAGGATGAAATCATCATCTCGGCCGAGAAACCTGTCAAGGGTTTTGTATTTGAGGAGGTGGAAGGCTTGAAGTTGAGTGATAATGGCTTTGATATAGTGCCAGGGGAGAAACAGGTTGTCAAGGTAGGAGGAAGTCTGACGGCGGATCAGTTGCTGTGGACCTGTATTGGGGCGTCGGAGGCGTCGTTGAAGATTTCTGCATCTTCTTCACTACCACTTCTTTAAGAAGAAAAAGAACATTGTCTGAGACGTATGAATGTAATTTAGCTCGCAATGAGACGCTTATAAGTTCCTTTCCTCGCTTCAATACTTGACGCATATACAGAGACAAGATACCATATACAGTAAAAATTATTTCATTTTCAATAGTATCGCTAGTGATATCAAAAAAAGGGGGAAAGAAAGTGAATACTTCATGCATAAACCAATTTAAATTTACCCGACTGTATCAGCCATCCCGCTCAATCCATTACATACACTCCATCCCATCCCATTCCGCATACCATCTCAAAACCTGGCGATAAAGAATTATTTTTCCCATAATAAAAATACTTGGCTCATCTCTCTCGTCGACCGCGCTTCACAGGAGGTGGTGATCTAGACACACTCTCGCTATCATATCGCCGCCGCTTCATTGGCAAAGGACTAGGCGATCTATTCCCCCGCGTACGGCCCGGCGAAACATCTCTCTCCGGGCGTGAAGGTGGGCTACGACTTCGGGACAGGCTAGGGGAAGCCTTTCGCCCGCGTAGAAGAGGGCGCGGAGATCTAGACCTTGAATCATGATCGCGGGACGGTGATCGGCTTTCCCGTCGGACCCTCTTCCGAGGCCCACCACTGCTAATAGACGAGCTATTTCTCCGACCGGAAGGGCCACCGGGACTTTGACGCGGCCGACCCCGTCGAGGCAGCGGCGGAGGCGGCGATGGGCTAGCTGAGTTTGCACCCCTTTCTCGCCTAGGTGGTGATGGAGACCGACTGTAAGAGCTATATGAGTTGCTTCGCGCACGACCTCGCTTCCGTGGTGGAGATGGCGAGGATCGCGAGGAGTAACTTCGACTTCTGTTGGTATTCTTACGGCCTCCTCGCCTAGGAGGACTAGCAGAGTAAGATCCCCGACCTCGTCCGCGAGATGCAGCAGAGCTAGATCTCGAGCGAGAGCGTGAGTCGGAGTAGGATCGATCCCTTCCGCCTCGTCGCGGGGGTGTCCGAGAAAGCGATCTGCCTCGATCATGATCCTTTCGAGAACCGCTGGCGCGAGCTGGAGAACGAGGACGGGAACGGGAGCGAGAACGAGAGCGAGAGCGAGAGCGAGAACGAGAACGAGAACGAGAAGAATAAGATGACCGAGAATAAGATGAGTAGCTTGAAACAGACTCTGAATCTGAGCGGTCTTGAGCAGGAGGTGCAGGGAGTGCAGGCTTAGGCATGTTCTGGAGGTGCTCTCGCATCTCCTCCGTCAGGGCACCCATACCAATACTGGTAAAATAGTTGATGGAGAACCTGATATTGCGAGGGTTCTCACTAGGGAAGATGCCTTCAAAGCTAGGCCGGAGGGTTTCATCAGTCACACGTGCCCTTAGCTTGGCCAAGCCAAGTTCCTCTAAAATATGTTGAAACAAGATCTTAATGAAGATACGGCTGCTGGACGTAGTTTCATCCTCATTGAGGTGAATGACTGAAAGACAATGCCAGCTGAGAGCGTCAGCCGCAAACATGTGACCAAATAGCATGGCAATGTTTCGTAGCTTGTTGTTCTCATATCGGTGGATAGTCTCATAGTACTTGGCAAAAACCTGCTCAAAGAGGTCGCACCATAGCCGATTAATCTTGGCAAAGCGCTCGCCAATCAGACCAAAGAACTTGGTATATGTCTTCTCTTGAGAGCAACACTCGACAATCATTGACGGCAGCTCAGGCTCCTGACCCGCAGGCAGATTGATTTTCATCAATTTGTGGACTGCTTCTTCCGGATCGGCGCTCGACATGATGGTCAGGTAAATGGTTCTTCGAAGGTTCACCAGATCAGCATTGGACTGATCCTTAATTTCCATGGCTTTCGACTCTTCATTCTCCTCATCCTCGGAGCTCTCGTCATCATCACCGTCATCGTCATCGTCGCCCTCGTCGTCGCTAGCCTCGCCCAGGATTTCTGCCTTGAGCTTCCTATAGGCCTCCTCATGCTCCTCCCACTCAGGGTCAAATTTGAAGATGTTGAGCCCGTCCTGGACATCGACCTCGCCATCAAGCTCAACTCCGTGGGTGATTTGGTCCTCTTCTTCAACCAGATCCAACTCCTCCTTAATAGCCGGGCTATCTTTGAATTTGTCTTTTCGGATCTGGAAAAGAACTTCAATCATATACTGGGTTCGCTTATCGATATCAGACTCGTGGAGGATATTGCGGAACTGATCAAACACGGCCATGGAGATGGACGGCTGCATCTCCTCAAGGTACTGCCCCACCTCCTTACAGAATCCCACTGCAATTTCAACACTATCGTCCGTAGGCTTGTGCAGAAGCAGCAAGAGAATCTGGCCAGCCAGCATCTCGTGCTGGACCTGCTGGTTGATCAGGTGGGCGAGAAATGTCGTCGAGGAAAGACAGACAGCTTTATCGTTTCGCTTGAAGCCCTTGCGGAACTGCATGATGAGACGCTTGATCAGCAGCTCACCCACCTGTGGAAGCTTAGTGTTGACAATGGCCGTCATGGCCGCATAGATGGGCGTAAATGGCAAACTCGCAGCCTGAGCTTTCATGATGGATCGGCAGAACAAGCCCCTTCCCCGAACCAAGTTTTCGCCAAACAGCTCGGGAACAATGTGCTTAATGTTAGCCGTGTTGACCTTGTTGATCAGACCGTTGATGCTCTTCTTCAACGCCTCCCACGCCATCCGTTGATACTCCTTGCTGGTCTTGTCCGTAATCTGCGCCTGCAGCGCCCTCAGCCTAGCCGGTGGAATGTACGTTCCACCCGACCGCATATTCAGCAGCTTTTCATATTCAGCCTTTGCCGCAGCTTGCTTCTCTTCCTCGGTTCGCACAGGCACAGGCACAGGCACAGGTGCAGGTGGTGGAGAGCGCGCAGCCCTGGACGGACGGTAAGAGTCGCCTCCATCTCTCTGCTTTCCGCGCTCGCGGTGCGGCATGTCGACCACCGCCGACGCCATCATCGTTCCGCGATTCTGTACGGGCGAGAAATGAATATCGTCGTCGAAAAAGAATCGTAAGATAGAATTAACCGAGACTGACGATGGGAAGAAGTCCGACTGATGAAAAAGGGAAAAAAAATTAAAAAAAAAAAAATCAAAAGATACGAGCGACCACCAAGTTGAACGGCAATGCTTGCACAAGGAATATTTGCCTTATCGTCGCCAATGCGGACAGGCGCGAATGTTTTATTCTGCTACTGCTAGGCTGAAAGAAAAAGGAAAAAAAGAGTGCACGGACCAAGCTTTGATTCTATATGCGCCACACCAAGTAACATGATGTTAGCAGAAAATACTACTGAGGCTTGAACAGCAAAATAATTGCAATACGCTTTGCATTCAAGCAAAGAATGGTCCAACCGAGTATATCATCAAAATTGAAAACATAAGCTTCTCTTTAAAAGAATATTCAAATTCCATGGAAAAAAAAAACCCCCATCAACACAGCAGAGCCATCACATACAGTACCTTAGCCACCACCAAAGTACAAATTACAAGTACACATGTATGTTGCACCGCCACACAAGCACCTCAACAGCTGGCCCCTAAAACCTCGGAACTACCCTGGCGCGCGCGTCCGGATCCAAATCCATTTCATGCCAGCGTGGGCACATCGCCGCAGCCCTCTCTCTATTCGCGCCTCTAGCAAACCAATAGAAAAAAAAAAAAAGGAAAATTAATGAGAATCTCTCGTCCTCAATCACATTCCTTTGATTCCACTCACGACCAGATTTGAAAGAAGAATTCATCGCATCTAATTGTTATTCCATCATCTCTCTCTTACTACATACAATACAGTTCATCCCTCATTCTAAAACAAAAGCTCCCTTACGATGGTACGCCTTCCCTTCTTCTTCTCCTCAAGATATCATCCATTCGATGTGATCAAAGCTTCAAGAGAAAGAAAGAAAGAAGGAAAGAAAGAAAGGCTAACTTTTCCCAACCAGCTCGATAAACTCGTCGGCCTCGCCATGCTTGTGGCCGCCTCTGTCATCTTCCTCTACTACACCATCTGGACCCTCCTCATGGTAAACCGCCTCCCTTCCTCCGTGTATATACCAAATTCCTATAGAATGTCGAGTACTGACTACCCAAATTACAGCCCTTTGTTGACGATGACCACCCTCTTCAAAACTTGTTCCTCCCCCGTGTCTGGGCCATTCGCATCCCTGTCATCCTCATCCTCTTGGGTTCCGCCGTCGTCGGCTCCTTCGTCGGCATGGTCATGATTCGAAGCAACCAGAAGAAAGCCGCAAAGGCCAAGGCCGCTGCCAAGAAGAAGGCGTAAAAAAAAAAAAGTCGGAATACTTTATATATAAATATTTACGTCTGGTACCTATGTGCGAAATAACCTATCATATGGATAGGTAACCTAGGTATTTAAGAGTTGGCAATAGCAATAAGCAATTAATAGTGCCTTTGCACGGTCATGTACGAAATTTAGAAGTCAAACAACCCTCTATATGAAGCAGATTTGTCACAGTTGCAAAAGAAAGAAGAAGAAAAAAAAAAACCAAAAACTAGAGAGCTGATACCAGTTTGGGTATCTCGATTGGTGTCTATTCAATATTGAGGCGCAAACAGAGCTGCTAAACAGTAGGGATGCTACAGAACAAAATAAAAAAAGGAGTATGCAACCATTCAGGTAACACATCCTATCTAGATAATCCCGAGCAGCGCTAGTGAGGGACTCGAAGAGTATAAGCATTCGTCAAACCAATCCACCAACAGTATTGCTCAACTTTGCCTAAGAAGAAGAAGAAGAAAAGCCAAGCAAAACAATGAACCCAAAGTCCACCAGAGGTTGTCAAATTAGTAAAACTGAAGTTTATACCAAAAAAAAAATTGTAAAAAAAATTCTCTCGAGTCCCCGAAAATCCTAAAAAACAAAGCTCAGTTCTGACATGGTAATGCCACACACTAATAAGTCGCTTAGACTCTCTGGTCGGCAAAATCAAGAACCTCGCAGTCGTCCTCAAAAAATCCATCACCATCGGGATCTCCTTGATGAGCCCCACGTCGTCGTCTCGTAGTAACGACGATTTGCTCTGCATCACCGTACTCCATAACACGCTCCATGGCAGAGGGAGGCAGGGGTCGATGGTCCTCTGGATCGTCGTATTCATCTTCAAAACCAGAAGGAAGGCCGAGATCCAACTTGACCACAGGCATATCCTGTCCAAACGCCCAAGCGGATGTATCTGGATCAACATTTGGCGCATTTGCAGAAATCTGGCCCTTCTTGCCCTTCTTTGAAGATAACACCCTTGTGTCCAACGAACTATTTGCGAGAACATCTGACATTCCATCGAGCTGGCTACCATAACCAGGAGTATATTCGCAAAGAATGACGCGCCTATCGGTGTGAAAAGGTTGGTATGGCGCGCTGCACTCAATCTCTGCCTGGGGAATAGTCTCGGCCATGGTATGGAGTGTATTAGAAACAATGCGCGGGCGGCCTTTAAGTGTCAGCGTCGTCCCCGCGTCCATTTCCATGTCCGAAAGGTCCAAATCTTCTTCTTGAGTGCCCATATCCAAAATCTGGCGAATTGCAGGAGCAACAATGTCGTCTGGCAAGAATGGCAGTCGAAAATCCGTGTATCGATTCACTCGCGAAGTACGCTTACCGTTGTGACCTGGTTGACGTCGAGATTTGCCTGGATACGTCCGCACAAGACCCCCACCGAGGTTAAATAGAGTTGCGTTCCGCCTGCCCCTGATCCAAGTTACGCACGAAGATAAGGGCAGCGAGGAGCTTGGAGGTAAAGAAACTCGATTCTCGCCGGTATGGCGTAACTGGCTGATGGCAGATCCAGTCTTTCCAATGGAACTGGTGATGCTTGCAGCAATCGCTCGCCCTCCCTGAGCTGCTGAGTCCTTCAAAATGCTACCAGCAGTGGTTGAGCTATTGCCACTGCCTTGGCGCGAGCGTGTAACAAAGGGCATTGCGGCCTGGTATGCTGCTCCAAAAGCGCCGGATGCGAGGGAAACAGCTGAGCTCGATGGTTCAGAGGCTTCAGCGGCAGGCTTCTGGGTGACCTTGCGCCGGCGTGGAGGTGGCCACATGAAAGCGCTAAATGGCATCTCCAAGAGATGAACAGTGCCTCTCTCCGTAACCATAGCTATTCGCTCTCCTTGGGGTTCCGTCCAGACCACTTCGATGATCCGTGCGACTGTCATGCGCGAGAACTGGGCGATTTGCCGAACCTGAGGGCCAACGCCATCGTGTGAAGTCATTGATGCCTGCAGAGGGGAAGAATGAGTGTGTTGTACGCGGAGCAGATCCCACACTGTCTGCACATCTCCTTTACTGCTTGCTGTGAACAGGGACAATGACGAGGGAGAAAATGATAGGAAACTGCAGCCCAAGGGCGCCGAGAAAGTGGAAGAAGGATGAATTGAAGGAGATGCCGCTAGCGAATCAACATCCAAGATTGACACGAGTCCCGGGTCCTTAGTCGATGCCGCCTGTCCAGATGCACCATGCGTTGGAGGGAAGGCAGCAGCACCATCGTTCCGAGGTGAACGTGTGCTGGCCCACTGCTGGGGTGGTGATAAGGGCTGCTGCTGTTGGGACTGTGGACTAGACGATCTATTCCAATAGGAATTCCATGCTTGCAAACCCTGTTGACCAACCCATTTTGCGCCTTGAATGAGTTCCTGTGTCGCTTCACGCATGACTTTGTTGACGACACTGTCAGAAATGGGTAGATCCACAGCAGCGGTAATAGAAGGAAGGTGAGGCGGAGTAAGGGATGTAACGCCAGCCCCTCTTCCCAAGATTGGTACTGGGAGGTGAGCTCTGATGGCGATATTTGAAGACGGTGCTGCCGGGCAGTAGGCAATTTTCCGACCGTTGAGGGCGATTATGGCCGTTGGGGGATTGGGTCGGCGAGATGTGCCAAGAGAGTTTATCTTATCACTCTCCTCGACTACATCGCCTCCTCTCTGACTTTGTTGGACGCAAGCCCACAGCTTGGCGATGCAAGCAAAGAGATGGCCGTTTTGAGCCTGCAGCAGCTGTGTGTACATCCAGCATTCGCCAGTAGCGCCTGAGCATACCGCAACTGTGCCGGCATCTGCCTTGATGGCAAACGCTCCGGTAGGAGGCGGAGGTTGAAAGATGGGGCTAGTGAGAGATACTTCCGCACTGATGGGAATCGTCGGGGCCTGCAAGAGGACGTCGACCAACTTGTTTGTCTTGAGGGAGTATACTTCGATGGCCGTCTGGTAAGCCTCAATCAAATGACCATTTTGGCCGTTTCGTCCTAGCAAAGCATCCTGATGAGTGTGGATAGATCGGGGACTCGCCGCACCGTCGGCTTTCCTTCCAGTGTCGTCGTCTTGGTGGGCTGCCGAGGCAGCGCTCTGAGGCAATACAGGACCGTGTACCACCAGTGCTACCAAGGGAAAGATGGAGTCCTTCTCCGCGCTGGCTGTCCATGGGAGGATCTTGGCGTAATGGACACCACCTCGCAAGCCTTTGAGACTGGCAATATGCTCTAAACCCTTTTTACTAACACCATAGACCTCCAAGCCACCCTGATACCCAGCCAAGACTACATTTTCAGAGCCGGAGCCGGAGCCGGAGCCGGAGCCAGAGTAAGGGCTCGGAAGTTTATCGAAGCCAAAGTAGAGTCCCTGATCGCCCGGCTTCATACCTGACTGAGGCTTAAGAGTGAGATCTAAATCCGTGACGCCGTAAAAGTGCGCCTGAGGCTGGTGAGGTAGCGGAGGGGGGTGCGAGCCGATTCGGGAGTGGGTGTGAAGGTGCGGGGCCGGAGAATGAAGAGAGCTCCGGCGATGGTGTACGGCAGTTGATGAAGGCCTGGGAATATTATCTGGCGACACAAAATGGGGGTCCATCTGGTAGCTGAGAGGTCGCTTCGGGTGACTGGTGGGCGGAGAAGGCGATGCCGGCGAAGGAGTCATGAAAGCCCTCTGAGCCGTCCAGCCATGGTGAAGGCGGCCCGAGTCTTCATAGGAAGACGGCTGTGTAGGAGGCGATTCACTCGTCAGGGCGATGAGATTGCTCGGAGACCCTGCCATACCGTTTCTCGCCCACTCGTGTATCACGCTCGGAGCTGTGCTTGCGGAAACTGAAGTAGTGGACAAGGCATCCAGTGAAGGCGATGGGTCAGGATTGTCATTGTCAGGAGCGGCCGAAGGTCTTATCTCGGGAGTGTTAATCGGAGGGGAAGAAGCATTGGAGATAGGAATGCTCTTGGAGGAGTCGTTTCCACTTTCGTCGCCGTCGAGCACGGGTCTTCTACGCACGACACAAGCAACAAACAGTTAGCAAACTCAAAAACTCTCAAAAGTGGCGATGAATGCGCAGCAAAAAAAAAAAAAAAAAAAAAAAAAAAAAAAGCAAAAAAAAAAAAAAAAAAAAAAAAAAAAAAAAAGGTCCAAAGGGAGTCACGAGGCCTCTTGAGCATGCGATGCGAATCCGCTGCGATATGGTGGGTGACTTTGACTTATACAGGCGGAGTACTCACGCGAACTTTCCAGCTGTATGTTTTGTCACCGTTGCGGCAATGCCGCCGCTGTGCTTTGCATTTTTCCTTTCCTTTTTAGAGGCTATAGAGAATGCACGGTCAGTTTATATATCCAATTTTTCAATGAAATTATTAAGAAAACACCCTTTCATGTCTGTCTATCTATCCGCCTGTCTTTGTGTCAAGGGGTTGGAAATGCACGTCTTATCGCAGTGTCGGGGGGGGGGGGGGGGGGGGGGGGGGGGGGGGGGGGGGGGGGGGGGGGGGGGGGGGGGGGGGGGGGGGGGGGGGGGGGGGGGGGGGGGGGGGGGGGGGGGGGGGGGGGGGGGGGGGGGGGGGGGGGGGGGGGGGGGGGGGGGGGGGGGGGGGGGGGGGGGGGGGGGGGGGGGGGGGGGGGGGGGGGGGGGGGGGGGGGGGGGGGGGGACGCGCGCTGCCCATTAAGGTACTTACCCATTCAACCTGTGTAAGGGGGGATTGGAGCAGTGGTCCCGCCCCAATAGCCTTTGGCTTCCGCAGAACGAAACGGGTTCTGGAAGCTCCTTGCTAAAACAAAATAGATTTTGAATGGGAAGAAGCGAAAAGATGGAAGTCAAAATGGGATATGAATAAATGAATATATAAGTATTATTCTTATGCCCTTAAATACGGGTGAAGAGGTTTGATCGGTCAAGAAGCTTCGTAGAAATAGGTAGAGGCAAGTAGAGCGAGGTTTGAGGTACCGCTAGATAAGGGGTTTGGCCGCGGGAGGGACAGAGGGGCTATCGACGGTGACGAGGGGTTCGCGTCAAAGGTACTACTACGAGGCAGTAGTAGTTATAGTAGTAGTAGCAGTAGTAGTAGTAGTAGTAGTAGTACGGGAAGATAATTGGTAGAAGAGCAATACGGAGTTGTAGTAATACGCCGGTTCGTACAACAAAAAGAAACGCTGATTTTCTAAAAGTAGTGATATAGGCAAGGCAGGTTCAAATGTAATGGCGCAGCCACGGGGACGTAATATGTTTTTTCGTGAGAAAGATGCGAGAGAGTTCTATCGTTAAATATAACAAAAAAAAATGTAGGCAAAACAAAGAGAGAAGATAAAAAATATACTGATATTAGGTATTCAGAGCTGGTTCATAAAAGAAAAAACAAAGGGGCTGTTTGAGCTGGTATTGTTCAAGGTTTGTAGGTATGTAGCAGTAATAATGATAGTGATAGTAGCAAGTTGCAAGAAGATGGATGATGAAGAGAAGGTCACTCTTTGCTTGAGAAAGCCATTTGGGGGGGGCAGCTTTGATGAGTCGTCGCCGTTCCGCCAATTACAGCATACCTACACCTGCCTGGACGGGGTCAGGGCGCTGGTTGCCAGTGACTCGATAACGCGGGGGGGGGTTCCAGTCCGCTATCCAGCGAGCTGTGGCAGCTGTTGGGGGGTGTGATGTTTTTGGTTTCGAGGGGGGAAGAGGGGTCTCGAAGGGGGGTGCGCAATTCTGAATTTGTACTCGTAACAGCTTGTTCAGAGGAACCTTGGTAAGTACTTGTTGGTACAATGTGGTCAGCGGCCACAGGGGCAAAACCACTTCGCGGCGCTAATCTCAGCTATTTTACCAGCAGAGAGCGATTGCTTCTAAAGGGGGGGGATATTCAGGTGCTGCACCGTACACGTAATATCTGTCAAAGTTTCCAGAGCCCATGATCCAGCCGCATGCACAGATAGAGTATGAGATGCTACCTATAGATATCTACTAGGTACTTAAGATAGGTATTTATGTAGGTACAGATATGTATTCTGTAAGGAGTACTGCAAGTACGGCATAGAACGTCAAACAAGTACGGAGTCCTCCGTACTCCGTTCTTAAGCGTCCATACTTTAGGTAGGTAGGTACCTATTGATTGAATGCAGGCATATACATAACAGTACCTCTGGCTGCCACGCGCTGCGGTGGCCATCGCTGAGTGGCCATGCAGTACCTTTCGGGCTATAACGGCGCGCATAGAATGCCATGCCAGCCGCTTCTCCCAACGGAACAAAGGAACACCATACTTGTACATTACCCCGTACATCTGCATACTAGGTAGATAGATAGGTTAGGTGAGTACATAAGGCAAGGAGCCTTAGATGTTGTTGGCCTATGTTCCGTTCATCCCGAGCCAGGCCGAGAAGAGACTTACCTTATACAGTATCATCCAGGCAGTACCTTAGGTAACATGTATTCTCTCTACAAGCTTGAAATAGCATACTTGACGCGAAAAAGACCGCAATGATGCAAAGATACATAGTCATCGTAATAACCAAGGATGTACTTTGTGCCTATCACCGAAGAACATACAGGGCCAACCAACCTTGTGCGCCCAGTGCATAAACATACTTACCTGTACATGCTTGTACTTGTAGCATGCCTCAGCCACCTCACCAGACCAAGCCAGACCAGTGACCGGCTCCGGCGCGTCATCGCTATTCATCACCAGCCATGCCAAAATGACGTCCCCGCCAGAACGGGAGCGGCAGTCCAAAAAGGGTCGTGACTAAGAAAATAATAAAATAAAAAAGGCCGTTCTCTCCTTTCTCTGTTATCTTCCAATCTCCCTCTTTAATATAAAGTGTGACAGATTACGGAGCACAAAATACGGAGTTTTAATCATAATAGTAAATACTACGGAGTACATCCATGGTTTGAAAAATAACTCCCCAAGATTTGGTATGAAAGTCTGCATACCGATAAGCTCCTTTACCCGTTCACAACAGCAGCATGCAATAGATTGGTTCCGTTGCGCCACACTTACACACAGACACGCTCTTCTCTCCCACACCCCCCCGAGCAAGCCCCCCCCCCTTCCTTTTTCCCATCATCCATGACACTAGGAATGGGCATCCATAGAAGCGCAAAGAACAACTACTATTACGAGCACTACTCCTATCCAGTACTAACTAATATGCTAATATTATTACTACCAAGGCGTGACAAGGTGTCAGGTGATAGCTGCCTCCTACGCCATCGACACGGGGGAGAGGGCGGGGGAATGAAGAAATCCTAGAAACCGCCCGTGGCAAACATTCAGTTCTCAAAGGCGTTCAATGGTCTCTTCTCCCTTTTGCTATTTCAAGTATGATTTGGACAAGCATAAGTAAACTGTAATGCAAGGAACCCGTGACGCAAAAGTAAAAAATACTAAAACTATCTGCCGCGAGATCGCCACTGGGGTTCCGAGGAAACTCGAATTAGCAAACCAAAACCACACCTCTCAAGCAAGGAAACCATGAGCAAAGGTAGCATTTAGAGTGGCTAGCCCCCCCCTTTCCCCTCCCCTCCATCTTCTTCATCATCACGGTTACTTGTAATCATCATCACTCATTACGAAGAAATAGATAGATTTCCCATGAATCGTCCACTTTTGATAAGCCCGCTGCTCGGGATTGATAAACTAAAGCGGCGGCTGCTTATCGCAGTTGATGCAGGGGAGGCGCGCGTGGCTCAAGGAGGCTTGCATGTGGCTCCTGGTTTCTTATTTCTCCCCGCAAACAAATAACCAGTTGAAGACGCCAGCACATTGACATGGGAGCATTAGATAATACAGTTATGTTTGCATAACTGCTCTCTTCACTCACTCCATAATCTCTCCTCCAAGATAGTAAAGTTGCTTCGCATTGTGCGATAGTGCGATTAATAAAAGACCGTACTGGTATTTATTTTTAGATAATGGATCGGCTTCCGGAATTAAGTTTTGCCGGTACTTGTGCAAACGAATGTAGAAGTAATAACATGGGATAAGCATGGGCTTGGCAGCTTATATATAAATGGTAGTTGAGTCATCAAAGATCTAATGGATTGATAATAAAATATGATCATTGGTTATCTATCTATAAGATAAATCTGTTACAGATAAAAATATGGCCAATATGACTTCCCCTATCCCACTGAACCGATTAAACGTATGTAAATATAGCATATCAACGTCTCTTATAAGAGCTATGTGTTCGCTTAAGATGGGGATGGTAATTATATAGCTTGTTTTATAGAATCAGTTGAAATTAGAACCCTTGCATATTAATGTGCTATACAGCACCATTAATTGGCTTCTAAAAGAGGCCAAATAGAATAGTTACCTGACATGGTTACGCAGAATCTTGCAAAGGAGTAGTAATCAAGGCTTCTGAAGTATGTATCTGGAGAAACGACTACAATAAATCCTGATGCAAATGATTTTCTTTGTCAAAGTGGAAATGATTGAGGATATTATATGCTCTAAACTATGCTTTGCGTGATAGTAGTGTAGATTAAGGAAATCCATTAGAGAAGCAGAATTCAATTTCTACTAGCATACAATATAGAGCGTTTGATTGACTACCAAGCTTATGAAATTATAGACGTTTATCTAGTCGAGGGATGCCTTAAAAAGATTAACTGCTGTATTTTGGTAGCTCCTTGAAGCTAAGATCCGTTATATCCATAGACAATCCCTTTTCCCGCTTCTTTCCCCCCAAGTGTAGAGGAGAAGTTTACTGGAGCAGGAGTGATAAAATATCAAATTTCTATATTTCAAGTATTTTAGCCTATACACTTCTCTACTGCCGTGAACGAATAACAATTCCTTGAAGATGAATTTCTACCCACACGTATCGGTGCTGCTACGTTGTTAAATTCTGAGCTAAACCAAGCAGCATTAGTCCTTTTGATGCCCTCTCTCAATCTTTTCCTATCAGGGCAACTATCAAAGACACACAGAACATAATAAAGTCAACTACTGCACTATACTACAACAGCCTGAACAAGCTCAATTCCCCATGTGATCCAGACACGTACCTAATAATAATGCTTTGTTATAACTTATGTAAAAAATGACGACAACAAAGCATGATGCTTACAAGTTCTACCAAGGAAAAAAAAAAAAAGTAAAAAGAGGAGAAGCGTTAAAGCGCCAAAAACAAGTCTGGGTAAAAGAGATTCATGCAAGAATGTAATCTAACTAAAACCAATCATGGCTTAGAAATCAGGAAAAAAAAAATTAAGAAAGTATTAATAAATCTTTGAATCATCTTTAATTCAAAAAAAAAGTGTAGAGAAGGGGAAAGAGTATCATGAACTGTAGACAATTTAGCCTCTGACCGAGGATAATGTAATATGCAGCTACCTACCTTGTATGTAGATGCAGCAGAGTAGTATTTTTCCCTGGATGTAACGTTATGTACCGAAAGAATGTGCCGAGGTAAAATGCCTATTGGAGCGCATTTGTGTTAATTTATTTATTTATATTAATCTCCAGAATCTGACAAGCTTTTGAAGAGCTCGAGGAGAGCTGAAGTGTATAATCTTTGTTCTCGGCTGAAGTCAAATGATCGTAACCAACTTGTGTAGAAGCCCCTTTTGAACTTTTATTCGAATCTAATATAGCCATACATAAAAAGATGTGTATATATAAAAAGGCCAGTAAATTTCAACATTCTGGTTATCATTATTCAAGCTCACATTCCTCACTCATCACTATCTATACTTTGTAAAGAGAATTCAAACCCATCATCATGAGACTTCTACAGACAGTCATCACGCTGCTAGTTGCTTCTGTGGACAGAGCGACTGCTGCATGCTCTCTTCCATCGACATACCGCTGGAACTCAACTGCTGCGTTGGCTACGCCAAAATCAGGATGGGTTTCTCTCAAGGACTTCACCCACGTCGTCTACAATGGACAGCATCTTGTATACGGATCGACCCATGACACAGGATCTACATGGGGTTCTATGAACTTTGGGCTCTTTAGTAGCTGGTCTGCCATGACCACAACCAGCCAGAACGGTATGAGTCCTGGTACTGTTGCTCCTACGCTCTTCTACTTTTCGCCAAAGAACATATGGGTGCTTGCTTATCAATGGGGTTCATCTTCATTCTCCTATCGAACATCATCCAACCCCTCCAGCGCGACCGGATGGTCGTCGGAGCAGCCGCTCTTCTCCGGGAGCATCTCCGGTGCCAACCCTATTGACCAGACTGTCATTGGCGATAGTTCAAACATGTATCTGTTCTTTGCAGGAGACAACGGCAAAATCTACCGAGCCAGCATGCCCATTGGGAATTTCCCAGGCAACTTTGGCACAGCTTCAACCGTCATTCTGAGCGATTCGACCAACAACCTGTTCGAAGCAGTTCAGGTCTACACCGTCCAGGGTCAGAGCAAATATCTCATGATTGTCGAGGCAATAGGAGCAAACGGGCGCTATTTCCGTTCATTCACTGCCACCAGTCTCGGCGGTTCGTGGACGCCACAAACTTCAAGTGAGAGCCAGCCCTTCGCTGGTAAGGCCAACAGTGGCGCTACCTGGACCAACGACATCAGCCATGGCGATCTGATCCGTAGCAATCCCGACCAGACAATGACCATTGATCCCTGTAACTTACAGCTCCTCTACCAGGGACGAGCGACCAACTCTGGTGGTGACTACAATCTTCTGCCATACCGACCCGGTCTGCTTACTCTGCAGCAATGAGTCATAACGAGATACTTTTATCGGTTCTACCACCTATGAAAACTTATGAACTATTGAAGAGGGTAGATTATGTGTACCTTAAAAGTACCCGCCATTAGTTTTTTTTTTAAAAAAAAGGAGAACTTGAATTGCCATTGACTTTCTGCATGTGATGCCGCATATTTCTATCTCAATGACATGAACAACAAGTGCTTTTGCAACCATGGACTTGGCTATGAAAAGGCCATTAACATAAAAAATACTACAAATCTATGCAGTATAAAATACAGAGTAAAAATATACTCCAAAGTAGCAGCAACAAAATGATCGCCACATACAACTATAAAGTGCTCCGGCCCCCTCTCACTTCAGCATATAAACGCGATACTGAGCAAACTTCCACTGCTCATTACCATCATCGCCCTTCTCCTTTCTCAAAAGCCCATAACCCGCCCATGCAACCTTGCTCTCATCTCCATCCTTGGTCTTGTACTCGACATCTCCGTGAAGCATCAACTCGCACTCTTTGTTGCTATCTGTCGAGTCATTGAACCGTGCTGGGAACACCTGCGTGACCGTGTGCGTTCTCTCTCGAACAACGGACCACATTCCCTCACGTATTGGGCGAAGTTCTGTTTAAATTTGTTAAATAAAAAGAAATCAATTAAATAATTGAACTAGATTGAAAACAATATCCTTTCTTTTTGCCTATGTATCATTCATGCCAAGATCCTTCACTCATCTAGCATGAGGGAGAACAACACAAAAGAACAAAGCATTAAGGCCTTCATTTCAGGGAAAAAAAAAAAAAAAAAAAAAAAAAAAAAAAAAAAAAAAGACGCTCACCTTCATGTCCATTCGCCCTCCTGGGCCCAATAGCTACGTGTGCATCTTTGCTAAATTGCTTCACCCAAAGCTCGCTGTCTTCCTGTCTGTCGGATATCTTGAAAAAGTTGGTGATAAAGGTCCGGATCTCGGGATCAGGAAGGTTATCCGGGATCGGATATCGAGGAGTATATCCTGCACTGACGGAGTCTGACATTTTTTCTTAAAAAAAAAAAATCTTTATACAAACACACGTATTCTTCAATATAATAAAAATAGGCAGAGCGAGGAAAGATTGCAAGTGCCAGAGCTAAATATTGAATTTCATCGTCGTCTTTTGGGTGGATAATAGGTTGGTAATCATCCGCCTAAAACCCCGCCATCTGACAGAACTATAGAGTCGGATACGTTCCGCATCATGCTTTTCCGAATATCCTCATTCCGAAAGGACGTGCTAGATAAACCAATTGCTTCTCTCATTCGTACCACTAGGTAAGATAAATACTAGCTAATCACTTAGTAGTATCAAACATCACATACACCAATTTGTCACACAATCTTATCGTCAAAAGGGGAAAAAAAAAAAAAAGATCTGTCATGCTTAGATGGCTGCTCAAAATAGCACGCAACCAACCATAAGTTCCGACTCCTCCGATATAGCTCTCGCTAACTGCATTACACCTTAATATTCCCGTAAACGCCCTTATGCTAAATTTCCCTAAACTCCATGCTTCATCTCATTAATATGTCACATTGTAATAGATAGATGACCGATTTATTTCTTCACTCCTCGTGCATTGATCTCGCCCTTCTCCCCGATGTTAAGAAGTCTGCGACAATCGGGGCAATACCATTTAGTCGTCCTTGCAGGAATATCAGAGAGGCCTACGCATTCAAGGTGGAACCATTCCTGTTTGCAATTCTGACTCTTTAGTTAGCGGGCATCTTCTGTGAAAGCGTTTTTTTCTCCGCCGAGATTTTTTTCTTTTTTTTTTCTTTTTTTTTTCTTTTGTTGCCCAACTCAAGATGAGTGAGTAGGTAGAGGGAGAGGGAGCCTTTTGACTTACTTCGACATTGTCACATTGAATCATGGTACCAAAACTCACTCTGTTGCAGAGGCAATACCGTGCTTCATCAGGATCAATGGGATTGCCCTCATCATCCACCTCTACCATCTCCTCCGTCACTTGACCCTTGTCTCTTTTGGTGGCACGAGCCTTTTTCTTCGGGGCCGCTTTCCGCTTGCCAACGGCGCTGTTACCGCCGCTGCTAGTAGTACTGACAACACCGGGAGCGGGACGCTTAGTGCGCTTACTGGGTTGTTTAGTCTCGGGAACTGGGGTATTTCGTGCCGTGCTGGTACGACGAGATCGATCAACAGCCAATAAGGGCTGAGGTTCTTGGCTCGCAGCTTTGCCTCGAGAACTAGGCCGGCGAGAAGATGAAGAGAGTGATTCTGGGGCGGGTGTTGATCTGGGCGTGCCACCGCGTGATGATGATTGTTTGATAGGCGGCTCGGGTGCTGCTGATTGGCCCCGTTGCATTTGAGGTGACGTGGACGCTGATGGCTGCTGTTGCTGAGATCGTTTCGCAGCGTCTCCCCGCGTCTCACGCTTAGTGGCCTCTCGCCCCGGCAGCTCTCGAATGGTCGGTGGGAAAATGGGAGTGGTAGACACCTTCTGCTCCGTTTTGGGAAGGGGAACTGGGGTTTCAAACAGGGCTTTAACGGGTGCAGGGGTTGCGGCGTTGCTTGGAACAGATCCTGGGGCTGGAGACGTTGCTGATCTTGTTGTGACGGAAGACTGTGGAGGGATCGGGATCGGGACGGGAGTCTCTGATTGGGGAATAACAACACTGCCTGGTCCAGATGTCGTGACAGCTGGGGGTGCAGGACTATCGGAGGAGGCCGAACTGTTCTGACCAAGGCCAGGCACCGGCGGTGGGATTGGTGTCTCGGTCTTGGTGCGCTTCGCTGGTGGCCGCGATGACGATGATGCTTCACCGCCTTCTGCAGCGTCACCGTTAGACTCCCCTTCAGCCTCTCTCTTTCGCTTAGATCTGGAGTTGGTTCGCGGCTTTGGCTGCGGTCCAGGGCTCTTGGCAGTTTCGGGCGTCATGCTGCTAGAGGTCGCGCTACTACCCAAGAACAACTTGGCCGCCTGTTGCATCTTCCTAGCAGACTCTTCTGCTTCTTCCGCTGCAAGCTTTGCTAGTTGTTCCCTCTTGAGCTTCTTAGCCTCATTAAGCTTCATTCCTCTGTTGCTAGTCGGTACCTCGGCAGCTGCCAACGAGTCGACACTTATGGCACCGGCAGGCAGTTGTCGAGTTCCAGACTCATTATCGATAATAGGTTTTGGTACCGTAGCCTCGAACACCCGGCCTTCTTCCTCAGCCTTCTTCTTGGCCTCTCTATAGGCGTCTGGACCACGACCCAATGCCTTTAGTTCTCTTGCAATCATGGTCTCACTAGGTGTCCACGTAGCATTCTTCTTCATCCGTTTCCTTAGCTTGGCTAGCTCGTACTGCGTCAATTGGAGCCATGGCGCATCCGGGCTGCCAATAACAGCATTTTCAGGCGGAGGGTTCAGCAAGGCTGCTGCATTTGCTGCTGCCGCGGCACTCAAAGCAGGCGTAGCATATTGTCCACGTGACGAGCGGCCCGTAGACTTTTGACTCTTGTTGCTGACCAGTTTAATCCGAGGCGTCGGAGCTTGTATTCTACGGTTTGTGACTGGCGTTTCAGACTCTTCGTCGGAACTTATATCGCTATCATCGCTGAAGGTGTCGTATTCAATCTCGTACGGCGCTAGAACTTCACCAGGAACGGTAATTCGGGGGACACGAGACCGTCGCACTTTCTGGCCGTCTTCTCCCGTGGCTCGGACGGTCAACTTGGCTCGCGTCATTTGAGGAGATCTGGGTTCGGCAGGGCCCTGCTCTTCTGTCGGATAGTTTTCCATCATCGTTTTGAGCTTGGACAGCAGCGCCGTTGCTTTATTGTAGTGGCGATTCACATTGTCCGACATTCTCAAAGCCTCCGCGTGGGCAAAGACCCTCGAATCCAACGCTTGCTTCAAGTGTTCGGAAATATCAGCGCGCAGCTGTACCGGCGACGGGCGCTCGTGAGTCGGTAATACGGGCAGCTGGCCCCATAGCGTCGTCAAGTCGTCAACCTTATGCGACGCATCCGCATATCTCTCATCCAGTTTGCCGATCAGTGTCAGAGAGCGAACCATGTCGGCGGGAAGGTATTCAGTGAAGTCGAGAAAGTCAGTGACTGTGGTCTGCGCATCGGGATCTGCGCGTGCTGTGAGAACACTGCTCATCGGCCCCAGAGGTGGGCCATCCGCCATTTCAAACGTCGTCGTCTTCGTTTTTGGAGAAACGACCTCCTCGTTGTCCAAGGCGGTTTGGTTAACTGCGGGCTCAGCTGTAGTCGCCATCTTTGGAAGCGCAGCACTGCTCTCAGCACCCGCAACGCAACTTGGAATTCACAGTCGGTGCCGGAGCAAGTTAGGGGAAATTTTCAATCTTCGAAAATTTGCACTCCAACATGTCCATTTGGACGTGTCTTTTCTGACCGAACGTGTCACGATCCCACCAGAATTGTATCAAGCTATGATGTGGCTGACCAAATCGCGTATTAGATGGGATGATTAGCTTTCTTTGGGCTACTACCTAAAGAAAAGGTCTGTGCGTGTTGGGTAAATTATGTAATCTAAGCAGGTACGTATCTTGTGCTGAGTCACCACTTTTCTCCTAATAGGGTGAACAAGACAAGCCAATCCGAACAACCTTCATATAACTGGCTGTTTCGTTGAATACCTAACACTACCTTACTCAACATATAGTACAACTCTATGCACCCAAAATTCACAATACTGGCATGCTGCTACGATAATCAACATAACCGACTAAAACGACTCTACATCATTATTGAAGAAAAAAGCCGTTGAATATCTCTCGTCGTTTCGACACGCCTAACAAAGTACTACTCCATACATCGTCCCGCAGACACCATATGCAGTGTCCCTGCATACCCGAAGGCGGCGATGTAACGAGCGCGCCATGCTAACGCGCCAATCTTGATGAGATCCTAGCTTGTGCGATTACCCAATCTCATTAACCAACCAGCCATTATAGTATACAAATATAAGCCAGCCGATAAAGCTTGTTCTTGACTCTGCATGAAGAAAGAGGGGGCCCTGGCTTGGTAATTGAATTCTCAAAATACATACACACAAAATCAAACTATTAACAGATCTATAAATTCTCTTACGAGTTTGCTCTCTTCCCCAGACGGGGGTCTTAGAGCCTCTCTATAATTCCATAATGCGCAAAACCTTGAACAAAGGCGAAATACACATACACCCATTCCACCAGGGTATCACCATCGCTCACCAATCCCAGTCAGCCTCCGAGTCCCGCATCAACTTGGCCCCCGCAATTTGTTCTGATTCTTCCACGATATAGGTAGAATCGGGTCCAATGAGGGTTAGAGAGCCGTATAGAACCAATCGCCTACATTTCCTAATTGTTAAATTAGCTTGTGTTCTTTATGTATCGTGGTAACTTAGAACAAAGACTTTTGTTGGCACATGGGATTCAAATTCTTACAGGAAGCCAATAATGATCAAGTTTCCCCAAACCTCAAGCTCTACCCCTTCTAGGGTACCTTCAACTCTAAGCTTTCCATACACGATGATCTTGTCGCTATACGAAATTGCATTAGCAACATATTGATATGTAATTGTATGGGGAAAGGCTACTCACCTAGAAAATAGGTAACCGTTTATCAATATGTTGCCGTATGCTTTAATCTGTCCTCTTTTAGCACGAGTCAGCTTTATACTTGCACACCTTTTCTTCTTCTTCTTCTATTCTTTTCAAAATAACTTCCAGTCGTCTATTTGATCAAACTCACTGGCAACTTAACTCCCCCTTTGTGGCAATACTGCCATAGGCATCAACAGCTCCTTCAACGGAAATATTTCCCTGGAAGCTTATACCACGTCCAGACTGTACAGAGCCTGCAACTTCAAGTGGACCTTGGACGTTGACTTCCTCATCACTTCGGATGCTTTTAGATCTTTTCGCATTTTTTGGCATCTTATATGCTGACGTCGACCCAGTAGTATAGTACCCTGACATTGTCGTAAACAGGTTTCCACAAAAGGCAACACTAGGCAATCTCCGAGATAATAGGAAAATAAAAATAAAAAAAGATTGTCGTTACTTTCAGATGGAGTCACGCAAGACCCCATACAACGTGAAGAATAGAATTTCTAGTTTAGGGTATCGACCTTCTTAGTGCTCACACCCCTTGTCTAGCAATAGCTGAGAGAGAACCTGTCATTGGTAAGCGTTCCGACAATAATGGCAACTTTTTTTTTTTTTTTGACAGCCAGATCGAGGGCATCTTATACATATAAGTCAGATCGAGTGTAACGAATGCTGTGGACTTGATATCTTTCAAAACGCTAGCAGAGCAAAAGCACACACACAAAAAAAAAGAGGGAATAGCAATCCCTCCCTCCCCCCTCCCTCCCCCAGAGATCAGCTTTGAGCAAAGAAGCAGCCCGAAGAAGTCAGAAGATCCCCAAATCTGAGACTGTTGGTGATGAAGTCTCCGCCGTTGCCCGATATACCCCTGCAGCAAGTGGTCATATCTTCTTCAGCTCTCGCCGTTTTCGGGTTTCGATGAAGAGCTGAAAAAAAGCCCAGTGACGATCTCTTTCTGTCTGCCTTGTTTGACCTTCCTTCCTCTCTCTCCTCTTTTCTGTTTCTCTATCCGTCTCTCCCCGCCTTACGAGTATCCCTTGTTAATAAGAAGATACTTGGATATATAGCGCGGACTGCGCGGTTGTGTTGTGTGACTGCCCCCAGCAAAAACCCCCCCCTCCCCCGGTTCCGGTAGTATCCTTTGAGAGGAAAGCTGCGTGATACTATTGAACACTACTCAGAATAGGACAGACGCTCACAAAGCAAAAAATTTTTTATTGGAAAATCCTCAGGAGGGCAAGCAAATCGGACTCCGCAGGGAGGGGGGCGGCCAAGGCAGATGAGGCGGTAGAAAACAAACGAATGCGGTTGGGGAGGAGACGAAGGAATCAAGGCCTGCAGAGCTTACAAGGTCATCGGTGCTGGTATAAGTGATTGGGTCGCTATCACGAGAGAATGAGCACCAGACACAACAAGCTCACCATGTAGCTTTTTTTCTTTTCTTTCTTTCTTTTTAAAAAGCCAAAAAGATGCTCTCGCTTGCCCAAGCCCTTTTTATGGGACACTTGTCTAATACAAGATTTGCCTAGGTTATAAAAATTGTTTACTAAGAAGCTAACCCAACCTTTCGGTCCCCCTCCTCCTCCTCCTCCTACTTCTCACTCTTCCTCTCAATACCCCATCTTTTACTCCATATTCCGATATTAGGTTTTTCAAACTAGTTTTTGAAAATTAGAAATTAAAAGGATTTCTTCATTTAACCATATTTGGTTTTTCCAACTAATTTTTGAAAAATAAAAATTAAAAGGATTTTTTTATTTAAACCCCCCCCCCCCCCTCAGTTCTAAAGAAAAATATGAGATAATAGGAAAAAAGGAAAGACATCGTATTTACGGCCCTTCTAAGTCCGCGGGTATAAATAAGAAACAAAACCAAGATTTCTTTTTTTGGACGAATCAATCCTTGCCAAGGCCTGAAAAAGGAACAAAACACCAGAACCGGGACGATTGAAGTGACATCTTCTTCCATCAAACGAATATTTTACCTCCTGTGCTACCCTGACTAGGTTCGTTGAAACAATTAATAACACGCGGCGGCGTGCTTGTTCAATCATTTTTTTTCAGCCTCTCGCACGTTGCAATCTATGCAGCCTCAAAAACCCCCTCCCCATCCCATGTCATCCCATCCCATCCCATGTAAGCTGGATCTGGTATTAGTTTCAGCTTTCGCCCAATATAGAAAGCCATGGTTTATTAGCCCATTTGGGGGCCAATTTTTTTTGCTAGGGGGGGGAGGGATGAGGAAAGCATTAACTTTACTTCGTAGATAACGCACGTCGACTTTGATTCCAGTGACTTGGCCTGACAGGTCAACCCTCTTCCTTTCCCCCCCCCTCTCCTCTTATCCCCTGGTCTATAACCCACAAAGCCGGACCTGGTTTTTGACTTCATAAGCCAAGCCAAAGCCAAGCCAAAGCCAAGTCAGCTGGGAAAGGAAAAACATCATCGTGGGCTCTTGTCTGCGCTCTGCGTGACCTGGAGAAAACTAGTACAAGTACTTGTAGTGATCAACGGGTTTTGAGCTTTTCCAGGAAAGGATAAGGATTAATCGGCCTAGTAGGTAGGGTAGGTTAGGTGAGAGAGTTATCATGCTCGTATCTTGTAGAGTGCAGCCTCACGTTCGGAGTTGAGGATTCCGCTTTTTCCTACAATTGGCATAGTAAAAATTGATTCAAGTAAATCAAATACGAATCTTTTAGCTTGAGTCATCGTTCGAAAGAACATGCTTGATATGTATTAGCCCCATCGGCAACTAGACACCCTCATTAGAATGTAATGGGTGAGAATGTAATGGGTGAGAATGCAATGGGTGAGAATGTAAATGTAATGGGTGAGAATGTAATGGGTGAGAATGTAATGGGTGAGAATGTAATGGGTGAAATATTCAAGGCATAAAATTTCAACAAAAAAGAGCTTAATTGAGAGATAGTTTGTTCTTATTTGCCTCTCTTCACTGTCCCCTCTTCCCCATGCTAAACGTAGTTGCCTGAGAGTCTTTTTTGCGTATTGAACCAAAGAAACCGATACACCACTACCTGAAACCTGACTTGTCCATAAAATACACAATAGCAAAAAAAAAAAGAGAAGGAAAAAGAAAGAGGCAGCCAAGTCAATAGTGAGTTTCATCAGCTCTCCCCTGTAGATAAAGTAGACGAGAAGAAAAAAAAGAAAAAAAAAAAAAAAAAAAAAAAAAAAAAAAAAAAAAAAAAAAAGAAAAAAAAAAAAGAGACCCCCCATATGCCAAGTAGCCACCTGAACGAACAATCCAAAGATCAAGAAGGGGAGGGCACAAATAGAAATACATAAGTAAACAAACAAACAAACAAATAAAATCCAACACACAAGACACAGACGATGCTGCCTCTTTTGCTTGCCTATCCTCGTATCCGCCTCCTCTCAACTCTGAGAAGAAAGGGGAAGAGGGGACAACATGCCTCTCACTCAATCACGTCCCACAAACCCTAACCCTATACCCGTGCATAGGGCTGCAAACACCCATACGGCTGCATACGCTGCAGCACCGACTGGCTCAACACCAGGAATAGTCATCGCGCACGATAGATACGTATTGACACCTGTGACCAACAGCGTCACTGCCGTGCGTCCAATGGCCACCTTGGCCTTGGCCGTGTAGCCCCAAAAGTTCCACCACACTGTCTCCCTCAGACTGGCTTCAACGGGGTTAAAGTTGGCGACTCGGTCGTCTTCCTTGGCCTTACCCGTGGTAGCGAACGGTGGGAAGATGAAAGTGCTAGCTGCGGCACCGAAAAGCAGTGTTACAGGCAGCACAGTGGCGTAAGAGGCTGCGTATGCTGGCTCAACGCTGGGGAGGCCAGTGAAGTGAAGGACGAAAATCTTAGGCAGCAAGAATCGTAGCGAGAGGACGAGGATGACTGTGTATATGCTCGTTGATAATCCCGTGGTAAGCAATTGTAGGGGCAAACCGATGAGCTCGCGGTTAGGCAGCGTCGAAGAGGGTTTGTGGACGGCTGAAAGAGGTCGCAGGAGAGAAAAAGGAACAGATGCAGAGACAACATCCACAGCGAGGGCAGCAATGGCCGTTGTCGGGCTGAGGTTATAAAAAGCAAACAAGAGATATATCTAGTAAGAAAAAGAAAAGAAAAATTAGAGGTCAGCACTATCCAATACCTAGGTATGTGATGCATATATCATGCTGTTTCCGCAGCGCGCG